>WYEA01019828.1:13579-56279 GCA_033558465.1 Alcedo atthis | reverse complement strand
AAATATATAAATATAAAAAATATAAATTATATCTATTAATAGATATAATTTATAATATAACATTGTAATAGACATTTTATAAAATAAAAGAACTTAAAGCATTTCATCATAAGCAAAATCTTGAAATAGACTATTGATAAATACATATATATAATGATAAGCACAGTACTATTTTATTTTTTTTACCATGACATTCAAGATTTTATATTCAAGTAAACATATTTTTTCTTGTATATATCTTTCCACTTCAAGTTCATAACACAACTATTAGATATTACTAAATCATTTCAAGCCTTCACATGTCAACTCCAAGTACTTGATCTTAAAACTATTAAATTCCTATTTACAATATAAAGAACAGCAATGAGGAATGCAATGGTAAAATAAGCTCAGTTTTTCTCATTCAGAGAAATATTGTTATTTCATTCACATTTTCTGTTCAAAACAAATGTTTTCCTGATACAAGACAACCTTGGTTTCTCAAGAAATGGGGAAAATTGTTGTTTATCTCAGGTATTAGTGGAATATCAGTGAAATCAGGTTTGTGCTAAACATTGGCAATTTCCCACAAGTTAAAAGAAAAAAAAGTTTTAAATTTTTCCATAGTTATCCCTGCTAAGAAAGTTTTGGTTTTACCTATTCATGGATCATAAAAATAAAGATAACTTGAAAAAAAAAAAGATCAGTTATTAAGAACTTCTGAAATAGATTATCTTTTACCACAGGTTACATCTTCATTATTAAATTAACCAGCTACTCCAACCAGTTGTCAGATTGTTCATAAAATGTTTGATTCAAAGTTATAGATTACTTGGACATCCCATAATTCTTTATTTCAAATCACATTTTTAATATTTAACTTCTGCTCTGAAAATACTTACTAATAATTAATTTGTCTGGGGTGAAACTTTTCCCCAATTCATCTCCTCCATCTGCTTGCGCATACTGTGAAATTATAATCAACCGTAATTTGTGACAGAGACGTGCCAAACATTTCTAAAACAATTTGGAAAGTGGCAGACTGAAATTCTTGCCAACTTGCACTCCATGCAGATGCTACTTCTTCTTCTCACTTTCCTCACCAAAGCCGAGTTTAAAAAAGAAATCTTGAAGTTCTGTTAAAGCAATATTTGTGGAAACCACTTCATACTGTTTTGCTCTCCTCTTGAGTTGTAAGGATTTAGGGACCAAATCCAAAGCTCATGGGAATAAGTGGAAAAATTCCTCTTGACTTGGCTGGAGTTGTCTTTGATTTGAGGTAGTTCTTTCACAGCTTCCAGCTAAACCCACTAATTACACACACAAAATAGACAGTATATCTCCTAAGTAAGCTAGCTTATTTATTCATTTACTTCAGACTTACAGGGTTAAAGGTGGATTTATTAATATTAATGACTATTACACTTAAGGTAAATAATAACTTCGGTAGCAAAATTAATGCAATGTGTATTTGCAGCAGAGTAACTGTCAGTAATTTCTTATTCTGACTCCTAATCTTGAATTTCCAAATATAATACACATTTTCATTAAGGGAGGAAGATTATGAAAAGATTAAAGAAGTGATTAAACAAGATCATGAAACAGCGATGAGACTTGTGGATTATAGAGACTACGGTAAATTTCTCACGTTATCTTATACTATTTTATAATGTGATCACATTATTTTGAAGTTACCAGTTCAGAAAAATGTAGATCACTTGAGGTCACCAGTTTCAAATTACTTTAAACTATAAAGTTTTGAAGGCTGAGCAACATCAGTAGCTAATAGCTTGTTTTGGAGCCCGAAGCTTGCAATCTTCTGATTCATGTACATTGATTATTGCAAGGCTGGAACTCAAGTGTTCTAAAAGACTAGTATAACAAACCATTCACATAACTGAGATGGTTACACTTTTTGTAGCACAACATTTGATGCAGAAGTTCCACTTCAGGACAGCATTGGAAACAGTATCATATAAACCTGAGAAAAACCAGTATTTAGAATGATTTCTAGACTTTTTTCTACAAGCAGAATCTATGAAATTATTTTCTTCTTTGGAAAATAAAATGCATTTAAAGTATCTTTTGAGAGTTATGCATATTTAAAATATTATATTATTTATAAATGCATTTATATAAAATAGGAAAAACCTGAAATAAAGCATAGTTTCAAAATAAAAAGAAACTTTACCATTTCTCTTTGGTGAGAACTACATGTTCAGATAAATGTTGTTTGTAAGTATTTCACATTAAACTGGACTTAATACTTTCTAATTGAAAGCAACAAGCATTTCTAATATTACCAAAGGAAAACCATCCAGAGTCCTAGATGGAAGGAAAATGCTGGACGCTGTAAATGGACCTGTTTGTGCAGAGCCTTCATCGGCCCCAGGAGCTGTGCTGGCTGTGAGTGGGTGAAGTGCAGGAGGAGCTACTGCTCCAGTGGCAACAGCCCAGCAGCCCCAGTTGTGTCCTGCCTGACTCTCCTGGATGGCCACACTGCTGCTACCATCTCCGACTGGGTTTTTCCTTTTGCTGCAGCAGAGGAGGCCAGTGCTGCATCTGCAGGGCACAATATATTTCGGGTTTTACCCTGCCTGCTGAGGTTTATCTTGGCTCTCTGATGCCTTGTCTTTCTCACTGCTATTGTCACTTCTGTTTGCTTTTAGGGTAACAAACTGCAAGCATTTCAAGTTGTACATGGAACAAATAATTTCTGCTCTACAGGGAAACTTTGTTTATTCAAGATGTGCATAGTCTTTTCAAGGTAAAGCTAACATCTATAGAGAAATGATCTCAGACTTACATGTGGGCTTAAGGACCCTCCTAAAATGAGGATTTAACATTCTAGCAGTGCATTCAGATATGCCATTTACTTTCATTTTAGAAGTCTGTACAGTTATTTGAACTAGAGGAACACATATAAGAAATTAATAAATAGATATTATAGGAGGAAAGTTGTTACATATGAAGTTCTTTCTGCCAAGAAGTTTAGATATAGGACACTACAAGCTTGCCAACTTTTTTTCAGAATTATGCTCCCTCTAAGCCCCATGGACTATGTGGTAGAATGGATAAGGGAAAAGTAGTATTAATACCATAAAGATGCCTTTCAGTTGCCAGCAATCAGAGGTGCCATTTTTACAGCAACACATATAAAAACAAAGATTGTACAAGTAGGAGAAATCTGGTGTGTTTATCAGCAAAGATGACAAAAAAAAACTGAAGCAAATATTTGGGAAAAATAATATGGGTTAAAAAAGCAGCATGAAAGCTAAAGCAAGTGAAACCAGTTCCATTTCTATAACATATATTTTAATTTTTTTTTTCTTCATTTTATTCTACTTCATTTACTCTTTCTTTCATAATTTTAAGACCAGACCACCTTTGTCTTGTGAAGACAAAATCATTATGTGTATGTAAAAATGGATGTCCTTAAGTATCACATGTTCCAGACCTCTCATTTCTAAAGCTATAATATTTTTTATTTTCTTAAAACAAACAAAATTCTTACCTGAGTCAAAAATAATTACTGACTTACCACTGGACATCAGTGGTTTTAACTAGGTGCAAATCCCATCAAACTGAAATCCAGATTCTTTAAGATCTTTAGATATATATGATCTCAGATTAAGATTGTAGTAAGAACTGAGTCTCTATGTTCTAGTTTCTGAAAATTTAATTTTATATTTGCATCTTTTTTCATAATACTGCACAGATTAGACTGTACTTCAGGGTGTTAAATGAAAGATGCCTTTCACATGACTCTAGGACGTGGGGCTGTTAATTTCAGAAATGGACCAAGGCTCAAACTGCATTAACTGAATGGCAAAAGCTAACTGTCTCACAAGGGAAATGACGGATGCTCGTTTATACTAAGTGGCATCAATCAAACTGTTCCTTAGTCTAATTCTTTTATAATACATGTATAATTCTTATTAGAAGTTTTCTCTTACATTTTTCCAAATAAAATATCAACCATAGCTGTATATTCAGTCTAGTAGTAATTTTATACCAGATTAAATAAACCAAGAACACAAGGGTAATGTCTTAGAGCAGGACACTTGTCCTTCGACAGCTTCACTGGATCAGAAAGCAAAATGAATATGAGTTTCAGGCACGGACAACAAACACATTGTACTTCCATAGCCTTATGCACCACATTCACTGATGTTACTTGGCCACACCTTTTTTGTATTGACCTGCAAAAATGTATCAGCTGTTTTTAAATAACTCAGATATTATTAAACAGATTCACAGGGGTTTAGTAATTATATAGTCAGGGAAAAGAAAAGCAGCAATGGTTTATGGCATGACCTAGTGTTTTTCTCCTGGTGCAATGACCAGTGACTTGTGAAAAAAAGGGTTCAAAGTTCCCAGCTACTGTCTGCTATTCTGCGAGTCCTGTTACTGTTCGTACAGTTAATGAAATTTAAGAATTTCCTCTTTTTACTTACTGTCAAAGAATAGTTAATAAGAGTTCCAGCACAGCTTTAAGGTCTACATGAGGAAAGTGCCAGCCGTTTTGCCCATACCTACTCTGTGGTGTCTCTAAGCTGGGCAGCAGCAGAACATTTGGTTCAATGTAAGAGAACTGTCATTTCCTTGTGACATGCCAGAGTGGGAGACTGTGATGGAAATGAAAACAGAATAAGCACAGCATTTAAATTAATTATTAGAAGCAACCTGTCTCTGATGTGTAAGTAAAAATACCAAGCCAAATTCCAATCTCACATGCCCTCATGTAAACAGAACAAATCCATTATATTCAATTTATATTAAGACAAAACTCTTAATACTAAAACTTTCAAACATGCATTTATAGCTGGTGAAAATATTCTCACCTCATCAGTCACAAATTATGCAGTTTACTTTCTCTTGTGAATTTTCTGCTGGTACAATCGGCTTTCTCATTCCTATCAGATTACCTATAACGTCAGTTTATATTAATAAAAAAAAAAAGTTCATCTGGACACCTATCCAGCATTTCCCCAATAAAGGATAAAATGCTGGTGGAGCTGGGACATGGCCCTGAACTGAACAAACTGGATATTGAACGTGGCTAGGAACACATGCACAGAATTCAAAGAAGCAGTCTCTAGAAGGAATAAAAAGTCCAGCTCAGACATCTGATGAGGAAGAAACTCTCTTAGCTGATGTACAATATGGCTACATGAACAAGTTACCATGAAGAAACTGAGAGATTTAATTTAGGATTTGACACATGAATGGAGAGGTGAAGCTTTAAACATAAATCTGGTGCAAATCACACACTGAAAGCTTCATACAAACAAGCAGACTGTACATTTGAAAGTGTGAGAGGCACTGACAGACAGGCATTTGAAAACGTGATAAATGGAGTCTGGATTCATCCAAGGTGAGACTGACTGTTATTGGGCTAAATTAATGGATCTGTGAGAGTTTTCCTACTTCTTGAAGACAGGGTTGGTTTGGTATAATCAACCTATTCTGGAGTTTCCAATCTTAATCATAACAGATTATAAAAGATATTTCCAAAGTAACTGCCCATATAAACCATATTGCTCCAGGTAAATATAATGTCTCCTAAGACATTATAACTTAATAACTTCATAACTTAAATACTAACTTGTAATGCAAGATCTTGTATTTGACTAGCATAAACACAGTTATTTTCTTTTTACACAAAGGAAAAGAGCAAGTCACTATTTTTCAATTTTTCTCATTGATATAATCTGTCAGTTGGATCAGAGCTGGTAATGTCTCAGTCAGTGAACTATGAGTACTCCCGTTCTATATTACACTCACATTATCATGCTTTATAAGATACACCAATGGGAAACTGAGCACAACAGAGCTTATCCCCAGGACATTTGACACAGCATGCTACCAAAGACCATTAAAGAAATTCAGCTGCTAATGACAAGTTCTCAGATAGATAAATAACAGTTTATAATTTAAATTTTCAAAGGGAATGAGAGGGATAGTCCCAAGTGGAAGTTTGTGCTGTTCAGCATGTTCATAAATGATCTGTAAAAGAGGTAAATAACAGGGCAACAACTTTACTGATGACAGGAAATATATTCAAGACAGAAAGGGCAAGATTCAGCTATTAAAGACTGCAAAATGTTCTCATGTAATGAAGGGTCATAAGATTAAAAACAATTAAATAAAACTGAAGCAAATTGATGCTTGGGGGAAAAATCTCTATTTTTGCTTCTGAAATGATTATTTCTGAAATTAGTTACTCCCAGGAATAAGAATATGTATTACGATGAAAAAAATATTAAAAATCAGCTTAATTCAAGAAATCAAATCAAATATAAGAGATTAATAGAAAGGAATAGAGAAGAAAACATGAAACAGCACCCACATCTTAAGCATGTACAGTTCCTTTCTGTCTTCCTCCAACTTCAGAAATTATACAGTGGAACTCAATATGGAGGAAGGTGAAAAGGATGATCAAAAGTGTAGAACAGCTGTTGCACAGGGAAGAGCCATGATTAAAAAGAACAAAAATCCCTTAGCCTGAAAAGCTAAGGAAAAATCAGTGAAATCATGAAGAAGGTGAATTAGTGAGTGATTGCTCATTCTGACTACTAAAAGGAAAAAATAATAAAGTGAATTACAACAGACAAATTAGCAGGTGGCAGGCCCAGAACAAACAAAAGGTACTTCTGCAAGAAGGCACAATTGAACTTTGACAGTATTGCTATAAGATATTGTAGATGTAAAAGCTTGCATGGCTTCAGATTAATTTTTTACAGGAAAATCTGCTTAGGACAATTAAACACAGACACCATTTCTGCAGTTCAGGAACTACCTGAGGCACAGATGACTGGCATATAGTCTGCAGAGTATCTCAGCATATAATATCCTATGTACTTGTCCTGCTCTCATGTACTTTCATTAGGCATCTGGTACTGGCAAGTGCTGAAGAGAGAAGCCTAGCCTTGACAGAGGTGTGTTCTGACTCCATATGGACATTCTTATGTTCTTATATCAATCTGCATATGATCTGGGAAATGGGAAATATATGTGCTCCTTTATTTAATTTGTTTAATTATTAACTCATTCAGAATTCAGAATACATGTAAGTTGAGAGCTCAGGTCTTCCACTTTCATGGAAGACCAACTGATGAAATCAGCGCAGGGATCTGTTAAGGTTTTGTTAACATGTAGTAATCATATACTGTATTTCCTTCAGGTTTTGCAATAGTAAATAAAATCTCATTAGTTTTGCTGATTTTTCATATATAAAGACTTCCAGAAGTTTTGTTGTTAGTCCTATTTGAACAAGTCCAGGTCAGAACTATCGGCTACAGTAATATATGTACTTTTCTATGGAAACAAATTAGGTCTTGTTTACGGTTATATTTCCAAAATTGGCTGATCAGATAGTCACTTCATTTGTTTTTCCTCTAAGTGGCTTCTACATCAATTTTTTTTTTACATTCATGCTTTCATAGAGAGGAAATTTTGGACGGAATGCATGCAAAGTTCTAAATCAGATTTATTTTCCAAGTGTATTTTTTATGTGCATCAAGGTTTTGGCATTCATCATTTGTAATGGAAAATAAAATTATACACAGCTTGAGTTTAAGTATATAAGAACATAAAGACACACATTGTCCATAAACAGGATTTCCTATTGAAGTCCAGAGGATTAGGCTGGACTTCCTTAGATGGTTTTCTAAATCCTAATAAACCTATATACATCTTTAATAGCATAAATATTTGTAAAACTGTGCATAGTAAACTTGCAAAACTGTAAGTCTGGCCCATCAACTTAAATTCAGGGGCCAGGCTGGAACTGCTGTTTTTCTGAACCTAGTTGCATGTTCCTATATGTGTCTTACATATTTGTTTTCATTCCAGCCATAATGTGAATAAAATCACTAAAATGACAGCTTTCATCTGAAAATTGAAATGTAATTAAAGTTTAATGATATTTATGCAGATTTATAAATCCTTAGGATCTTTTGGAATTGAGTAAAATTGCCTTCACATAACCAGTTATAGATACTATGTCTTGTCTAATTTACTTGAAGTCAGCAAAAACTAATTTGTATAGACAAATGGTTCACTTTGATTGTATAGTCACATTGGGGAAATCAGGTAGAAAGGAAGACAGGAATTTAGCTTTTATTAGAAAGGAATCTCATTGTTGCCTTTTGTTTTGCTAACCTTTGGAATACTTTTGAAGGAAGTTTCGAACATCAAACTTGTCCACAGAAGTCACTAAGATTTTTAAAACTTATCATGAAATTATATAAAAGTTAACTTTTCTAAGTGAAACCTGCAAGTTCTTTAAATAGAATTAGTTGAGGCAAAACAAAGCACTAAGCTTTTTTATGAGGCAATAATTTGGCTCCCAAATGGATAAACTATGAATGTGATGGATAGTTAAAATACTATAAAGAGGGAATCAGAGTCTGCCTAGGAAAGCCATTACTACTCATCGTGTTGGCACTGTGATAGAGCTTGCTTGGAATCTGTCTCCGTAGATGGCAGTACACAAGTGAATGCTTGCATACAAAGATAAAAATTGTCCAAATGGGAAGTAGTTGAAAAGACTTGAGAGCCAAAAGTGAGCAAATGAAAAAAGCCATCTTGATTTTGCCTAGCCTAGCAAGCCAATGCAGGTGACCTCAATTTCTGTGCCAGAAGAACGTAAGAAAGAATTGTGGTGTTATCTACTCGAAATTATAACAAACCAGTGACTCCCTAACCCTTTGACCAGGTTTATGATTACAGCTTCCACCTCCAGACCGGAATGATTTGAAGTCTGATTCCACTGCCAAGAAGCTCTAGCTGTCTAATCATCATGACCCGTGACTCAGTCAGAGTGCTTCAGGATTGCAGGTCTACATCATACAGGTTTAGATGGCTTTACATAGCCTGGAGCACAGTATTTATTCTGCTGGCTTATATCTGACAGGGTATAACTTATGCCAGAATTTTAAGTCCTCGGTGTCACTGCTGTTTCAAGTAAGAAGTTACAATCCATGGAGCCTTCCAGAGGCTGAACATTTTAAACAAAATATTCACTTAATTTCAAAGCACAAAAAGTTTGTAAAATGCCCAGTGGACAACATAAAAACAAGAGACAAAGGACGAGCTTTCACCTATAGACAGATTTCTGGGTTTTCCTTACTCTGCACTCTTAAAAAACATCAACTAAACTCTCCTTAAGGAGAAAAAAACAATCATCTTGCTTCTGGACTGGCATTTAGCACATAGATACGTGGCATGATGAAGTGGTGGGGAGGAATAGCTGATCCATCTCCAAATGAGCTAACATCTGGTGGCAGTTATCCAAGATAAGTGTCCTTGACTGAGCAATGGTCTGGACTGTTACAGACATGAGGCTTAAACTCAAGCTTACTTATTCATTGTGACAGGTATCCCGAGGCCAGCCTCTTTTACCCACCTATCTACCTATCGAGGTGTTTGATTTTATGAATTTTCTTTCATGAGTGTGGGCATCTACATATTTAACTGGCCAAGTATGTCTGGGTTGGTATACTTTGGTTTTATGTATATGCACACATTTTGATTGGAGATACCTAGTAGTAAGTTAAGCAAGAATCTTGTCCTCCTCAAGCCTGTAATTAAGTCACTATTTTACTAAATCACTTGTAACATTGACTTTTCTAAAATCTGCCTTTGATTTAGCTCATTTCATTAATAAATCTTGAGTTGCTGATCAATCAAACTGTCAAATGTATTCATCTGTGACACACAGGAACGTTCTCATTTTTAATGAATGGGCATTAACTTTGACAAGTGGGCAGCTGACAAAATCTGGCATCTTCTCTCCATTCCTTGGTACGCTTCCGAATCCTCAAAACTTTTCATAATTATGGAGTATTTTATTAGAGCTTTCATAGCAATCAGAATGAGGGTGCAAGCTCATGTAATCACAGTAGCATTTTATCATCTTCAAAAGGCCATACTGAGTGGGTTTCTAACGGCATTTCTAACTCTGGTTGATTATTGATTAAATAGTACATTACATGGTGTATTAAAGGCGCGGACCTGACTTGCACAGTAGGTAAATCCACAAGCAAATCTCCACAAGACAATAATATTTTAGTAGGCACTTGCTTTTATACACTTGTGCTAGTATCTTGTACACGCTTCCTTATTCCCCGTTGTCCAATCATCACACATTGTGCCAGAATAAGCCTTTAGAAGGCAGTTGCTAAAACCCCCAACAGTTCTGCAACATTTCTCTAACTTCTGCTTATTCAGCAAGTTAACTATGTTCTGCTAACTTAGGCTAAAAACTTAGCTTCTGTCTGCAGCCTAATGTTTGTCCCTTTCCCTACACATTAATCTGAAGAATCTGAACAGAAAGAATGGGTTCTTTCCAACAAGGCTTACACATACCCTGAAGTATTCTTGCAAAGCCTGTTTTATGCAGAGTGACTTTTGTTCAGTGTCCTGTGAAATTTAAATATATGATTAATATATTATAATGATTAATAAACTCTTATATTATCTGATATTTGTAGACAACTATATGATCATATGAACTACTGAGAGAAATGTTTTCATGACTGTTAGCTTCACATCTTTTTTAAAAAAAGCTTTCTTTGCTTTAACAGTGGAAATTGCATAACAACCAACAAAGTGAGCAAACTTACGAGTCTACTCTGGCTTGCTTACTGGAGAACAAGAGGCAAATGATTCACACATAAGGGTAGACTGCAGCCATGGAACCCAGCAAAGGATCCAAGCACAGTAAAACTGGCATGCCTCACAGTCACATTATAGCTTGGATAAAAATCACAAGAAGTATTCTTGATGACTGCACTTAGAAGTCAATGAAAGCTCATCAGTGACTAATGCCAGCTTCTGACAGGGATGTTGAAAGCAAAAACCTCACTTCCAAGTGGTCCCCGCTTTGTGAGTTGTGCTGGTCCACCATCCTTGCCACTGCTGCCTGCCTGTGTCCACTTCACTTTCCAGAGTCATGTATTAAAGTGCTGTGCATGCTGTCAATCATTTGAACTGCCATACAATGTGTGCCTTTTTCATAGAGGATGTGGCAACATCTCCATTCTGATCTCTATATATACATTTATTGAAACTCTAGTCATCAGAAAATACCTGCCAGTTTACACAGGAGTGACATACACAGAGAAAATGGATATTACTTGTCTTAAGATCATAATGTTATTATATATTATTGTAATATACAATTACATATCAATTAATATGATCTGACAATAATTTATACTGTTACAATCACTCATAATTAAGCTCTAAAGTAGCATTTTAAACGAAGTTTAATATAGCAATGCATTCTTATTATCACTGACCTTTGTTTTGCTTGCTCATAGTGCTCACTTCTGCATTTCCAGACTTCATCCTCACCACAGCTGTCCCTTCCAGATCTCAGCTGCCCACTGCTATGCACTAAGATCAGAGGTTAAAGAAAAAGATTTCTGTTGAAGTCAGATTGCACTGCAAAGTATGGCAGCCCAGGATGAGGGGTTTCTGTGACAGCCCTGACCCAAACAGTACTTCAGTGTTTAGCACAGGATAAACAGGAAAGCCCTTTCTGCTAATCTTCCAGCTGCTTCAGAACATAGGACATTGCCAGCCATAGGACTGCTCCTCATAGCTGCCCAGCTACGTAGCCCACTGGACAAGGGCAGGCTGTGGAACTTTTGCACTAAGGCATTTCCATTATGGCAATGAACTGGGGAAACATTTCAAGACTCCACAACTCAGAGGAGTGCCTGGGATAATACAGACTAAAAAAACAGAAATAGTGGATTATAGATATTTTTGTCTCCTCACATTCATCATGGGTGTACATACCTCAGTTTTGGTACAACTGTGGGTTTAGTCCATTGAATTTGTATCAGAACAAAAAAACCCAAAACAAATGGTTGCCAACTAATCATTTAAAAACTAGGCAGAGTCTGGCATTGAGGCAGACAAAAGCTCTCTAGTGATCTTTATATACCCAGGTACCACTGCTCATTAATCTTTCTCTAGAACAACCCTGTAGTGTGACCTACATCTTATTTGTGCTAATAATGTTTCTGTACATTTCCCATCACTTCATGAATCCTACACTGAAGGCTTCAGTGCTAATAAATTGTATAGTTATATTCCTTTTGACTGCATCATTCATGGTGCATTGTTTTAGAGGCAAGCTACACAAGAGAGAATCATTTCATTACTGATAAAAGTGTTTTGACCTCATTAGCAGAGCAAACAGGAGAGTGTTTGAAACACAGGCCCCTGGGTATAGCAAAACCTTGTCTCAGCCTAAAACTGTCTACTGCCAGAATGGAGGCTGCACTGCAGAGGTGTTCTTGAGACCTTGGGTGTCCTTTTAAGCCTCTGGCTGAATAGCAAATGCTGAATGGACACAGCACTGAAATATCTGAAATTAATGTAAGCCATGTTAACATGTGAAAGTAAAAATGCTGCAAATGAAATTAGGTCTCCCCTTGAACCACAACCCATTTGCAAACAAATGGAGAAAAATGTCCACCTAATTTTGGCACAGAGGCCTCACTGCATGAATTCCACTGAAAGCTAGTTTTGCAGGGATGAATTTGTCCAATGAAATTGCAAATGTTTTTCAAAAGTCTTTACAATTTTTCTCAACCCTGTATACTGCATGATCTCTAAACCGGAAAATTAACAAATCAAATCATAATGTTTATAGATAAAATTAGTCTCTGTTAAAATTTTGTAGACTATTTAAATTCTTATCACTTTTTTGCAAGTTGTTGGAATCTTTCCTCCTGTGGTATTTTGTGTCTTTGACAGATGAGAAACATTTGCAATTACCCATTTCTCTGAGACTCAAAATATTATATTTAAATCTAAACACTAGTTCTCTTCAGACGTTATTAAAAACATTTAGTGCTATTATAACTTCACTTAGGAAACATGTCGATTCATTCAAGCAAACTGTGGTGCATGGGGTTTTACATCCCACTGAGTTATTAAGTTGTAAGATTGCCTATATATAGATTTGATTTTATTTTATTCATAATATATGACTTCAACACTTTTAAAAACATTTTGAGGATTAAAATAAATAATCTTATGGTAGCACTGGAGGAAGCCACGTTATACATTCTCTTAGGGTCCTATTCTAGAGTACTCAGCCTCATCTCCCTTGATGTACTGTACAAAAGGCATTCAACTCTCTGCAGGGTCTGACCCTCTACTAGAGGAAAGGAATTACTTTCTTTTCCCACTGAAATCACTTGTACTGGTCTTTGGCTGTTAACTGTAGGGGATAAGGAATTTTATCAACAGCTTTTCAAATCTACTCTTAAGATCCTATGTATTTTAAGCAATTGTTCATAAGTCATTCCTAAGTACAGCTTAGTCAGGAATACAATGACTATTAAAACCACATCATCCAGCCATGTGTATCATTACACATTTTTACGATGGCCACTGACCAAGGATTTTATAAAGGCAAAGTTGTAGTGAAAAAATATGGAGTTACCTATCTATAATGGTCTTATTTCATTAATCTCATCAGTTAATGAGTGCATTATGACCTGAAACCTGGCTATGTCTATCCTTTACCGTTTTCATCCAGTTAAACTGCGTACATTTTGGTAATTAATGTACACAATAGACTCTTTATACCAAAATGAATGATTCAGCACATGATGTCTACGTTCAAGCTACAGTATAAAGACATATGTCAAGCCTAAATTTACAGAGGAGGATTAGGGTGGATATATTGCCTAATGCAACATGACTGCTCCAGCTCTCAAGATCTGCACTCTCTGTGCTGTAAACAGCACTCTTCAGAGTGTCTGAATCTGACCATAAGGATCTGTGCTTTCTTAGTATAGATACTGCATTACCCTTGTGTTTCAGACACAGATGACTAAGAAGAGCTGAAAAATATGGAATAATCGGGTCATAGACACAGCATATTTGGGACTCATTTCGCAGTGGGCATCATAGGGGGCAGGTGCCATTTCTGCTTACTTCTATGCATTGCTTGGTGCTTCCAGTAACCCCTCTTCAAAATCCAGTTCTGGCTCTTTTAAGACTTTTCTTTGAAAGGAGAACAAAAGAAATAGAAAAACTCTTGTCTTTATCAAATTTGTGACATTGTAAATCATTACCCCAGCATTTTCATCAACAACAAAAAAGTCAACAAGCACTATCAGTTTCATTTGATGCATCAGGTAACAGCCAACATTCTGAACTTTGTGCATCTGTGTCTTCTGCTAGGGGAAAGACAAAATCATCTCAAACTGGCCTGCAGTTATGAGGGAAAATATAATTTCCAAGCCCACAAGATGATGGCCAGCAAATTACCAACAGCAAAGCACAACAAACTCATTCCTAGAATGAGGTTCTGGTGAGTAGGATAAGGCAAGTACACTCAGGCATTGGTTGTCTGGGAGCCAAAATCCTACCAGAGGCTTTTATCCTTAAATATCGTCTCACTCAGTGTGCCTCCCAAATGAAAGGAAGGAGTCCTTGGAGGTAATTAAGCCTCACTAGACACAACACACCAGCCCTGAAGTTATGGGATTGCATTCTGTAAATGGCACATTCTGATTCCTAGTAAATGTCTCAGCCACATATAAGCAGGCTAAATTGCAGCAGAAAACCAACCAAGAATTGCAGGCCAGCTGTGAAGAGTAAATGGAGTGATAAGATTATTACTGTACTGAGGAAGTAGAACAGAAAATTGAAATAAGAATTTGTCTGTGACCAGAAGCTGTAGAGACCCTGGTGCCTGGCCATTGACTAATATTATGTTTCCTCATAAGTTTCATTTATTTCTGCTGTCCATCGAGTTGGTTCTTACTAAATTTTGAAATAGAAACTTTTTTTTGGCAGTGTATTGCTGTAGCACCTGGAGCTGTGACAGACTACAGTTGCCATTCACTTTGCCAGAGACAGTAGAGGGTGGTAACATCCATGCTCTGTTGTTATTGCTGTTATCTTTTCATATGCTTTTGTTTTAAAACATTTTAAAAACCCCTTCAGAAGTTAACTATCACATTTTAATTGATACCTTTTGTAATGTTTGAGTGAGACTAGAAAACCAAAGATGTCTGTGATATGGACAAGTGGGGAAGACAAGGAAAGACAAAAAATATTAAGTTTTCATTTTTGATACTTATTTTGGTTTATACTCTCCAAATCATACCAATAGGATCACAAAGACAAGTTGCTTAGAGAAAAGCCAGGGCATCATAAGCTCAGATAGGCTTAGTTAACAGGAATTCATTCCTGTGCCATTGACCTGTAAAAGAGTTGTTAATGAAGAATCCACCATTAATGATTAAAAAGGCAATTTCTTGGTGCACTGTGCAAGAAACTTCTCAACAACACGTGTTTATGTTCCTTTCTCTCAAGATCTCAACAAGTACATTTTTAAGCACATATTTTACCATTCCTTTCATGTTTTGTAAACATTTGCAATGATACCACTTGTGAACATCTTTGATGGTGCTTTTTAGGTTTGCTGCAAAATGCTTAAGAATTGGAAACCATGCTGTCTGCTGAACTCGATTAACAACTTACATCTCCATGTGTTATTGTTAGTGCTTAGTAGCAAGTAGAATTATCCCCATCTAGTAGGTGTAACAAGGCATCTGTTGAGTCCATTGCCCTCAAAGAGAAGCTATCATGGGGAGTCTCGTAGCCAGCAAATTTGTAATTAACTGAGGCAAGGCATTAATTCTCTCTTGAATCTATGCACATGTTTTTTTGTGGAAATGAACAAGATGTGTGGAGAGACAGGTTTTCTCAATTACCAGGGTTAATATTCATGTGCAAATACAGACTCAGCTGAACACCACACATATGTCGTAATGTCTACATTCATCATCCTTTTTTTTTTCAAGTGGGTATACAATATTCATCCAAAATGCCCATAAAAGACTGACTGCAAAAATCACATTTTATAGTCTGCCCCAGGAATGTTTGCATTAAATTGCTTTACACTGAGAAAGTTTCATTGTGATCAGGACCCAAGAGATATAAAAGGACCATAAAGTATGGGTCATAGTGTGAGTTTATAAGCTAGGCTTCTACTTAATTTAAATTATAGTGGCAGTGCGAGAAGTTGTGGTTTACCAATTGCACTGTTATGCCTTGAGTTAAATGCTTTCTTTCCATTGGCAGTTTCAAGTACCTGCCTCTCGGGGAAGAGCTAAAAGTCTTACGTGTATGTGTCCTGTAATTCATTGCTTGAGAAAAATAGGACTTCGTTATCAGACACAAGAACAAGTGCTACTGACATCTCGTCTGAAGAAGCTGTGTGTGTATTTCAGTAGCAACTTCATTTCGAGTTCCTCCTTGTTCCTGGATTGGCGCCAGTGCTAAAATCTCTGCCTAAAGCTGGCACATGCTGCTTCTAAGACGACCATGAATTTAATATCTCTATTGAAAATTAAAGTGTGTCTTGTGATTGGATCAGATTGGCTAAGTATAATTCTATGATTTATAATTTCTTTAGTTGGACATCACAAATCACAATTAGAAATACCACAAGATTAATCTTTTTTAAGTTCTGAGATTTATCTGCTCAACTTTTGAAACATAAGGATATCTTAACAAAAGAGGATAGACTATAACAGATAAACTAGGTTCTGTAATCTTTGGCCATATCTGTTTGGTGGTGTTTTTAAAAGATTAAAATGACAGAAAAAGCCTCGATCAAATCCAGTAAGCTCTACAGTTTAACCCAGATATCTAATACCACAGTACAGTATCCTGTCAGGAATATCAAGGGGGAAATCAAAGCAAAAAGCATTTTATTTTACCCGTTTGTAAGTCAAATGCAAGTAGTTCTGATTTTACTAATGCTTTAAATATTTGCTTTCTTATGTTTTCTTTAGCTTCGAGTATTGATTTACACAGTATCTCAATCTACATGTCTTTGCCAGTGGATTAGACTTTTTCAAATAAAACACAAGTATGTTGAATTTTACAAGGATAATTTTGAACAAAAGTTGCCACATACGCTCTAATTGAAATTTTCTGATCAAGACTTTCTTGAAAGACTATTTCTACTTTCCAATTTCAATAACATACCTCATAAAATATTAATGTCAAAGCCTGAATGAAAGATTTTGAACCAAATAAAAATATTTTTCCATAAGATGAGACTTTTGTTTTTCCTTTTGATTGTATTTTGTTAAAACCTTGAAGAATATGTACAAAATCAGAGAATTCAGTTACTGTTTATTCCCAGCTATTTATTTTACAAACATTAATTATTTCTGCCATGATCTGATACCTTTTTTCTAAGAACTCTTCTCTGTCCAAATGCACAAGGTAGTTGGCAGTTTCAGCTCACTAAAATGGACAGAGGTGCTAAGTGTGGCTGTTCATTTACATAAATTACAGCTCTGTATTCCCCTCTGGAGAAGTCATGAACATGCACCATGTGGGGAAGGGAGTTGAGGCCATGTCTCTGTATTATGGATTTACAGGTGGACCACGACTCAGTTTTTTTGGAGAAGCATAAATTTCATCTATCTTGGAATTAGTTGTAATTATGTCACTTATCATATACCATACATTGATATCTAATTCCAAACATTATGGAGATTAGTGTTTCATGTGGATTAAATGTTCTTAAGTATTTTCTACAGTTTTCTTAAAAAACTTTATAAAAACATCTTACCATTCAGATATTTGTGTAATTGTCCACTTCTCCACACTGCTTTTTGTCTGTGCAACTCTGCTGAATTTAGTGTGATAATCCTGATTTGTGTCACAGCTAAGCTTCTAGCTCTTTCAATTCTAATTGCTCAGAAGTAGAAGATCTGACAGACTGTGTTCAGCCTCCTCTTGCTGATAACACTGTTCCTTTCCTTCTTCTCCCTCTTCCTCTCCTCCTAAAAAAGAGTTGCAGGGTAAGGTGATCCTGGCATAATAGATGCTACAGATCTGAAAGTGGTTCTTCAAGGGAAGTCGCCCACTTACAACTGTAAACCATAAGCATCAATAGGAGATGAAGGGTCTTACTTTATAGCAACAGCTTATCCTACACTACAGCTAGCATGTGGTTTCTGAAACGCCCACTGCAGCATTCCAGCATTCTCATCATTGTGCAGGCTTTGACTTTAATTTGACTTGATTTATTGTACTTCCTAACAGAAAAGAGAGCTTATAGAAAATAAAGGGAATGTAACACAGCAATGAGCTGACAAAACCCAAAAGTACAGCTCACTCTGCTTCTCAAATGAACAAATTCTGTACTTGTTTCCCATCTGTAGCAAGTTTCTCTGCCAGTGAGATCATGTTAGAGATAAACCTGGAAATGAAATTTCATGCCTAAATGCCTGGAAACATTGAAAATAAGGGCCTTAAATTTGTCCCCAGTTGATCCAGGTACAACTACACTGCATACTTCACCAGGAGCACTACCCCAGCCTATTCCTTGCAGGTGCCTAATAAAATATTTCTAGCATTGTCCTCACTTGGCTATACCATCTACACCAAATGATCTCATTACATCATACTGAAAAGGGTGTTGCCTGATTTTTTATCATAATCCTCTGTATTTATAGCAAACAGAGACTGACTTAAGAAATCTAGCTGCTAGGCTGTGGCCTTTTTCCATCATCTTCCCCAGGGCCTTTGGACCATATTTGGAAGCCCTGAAGGAGAATGAAAAATGTACATTGCCATTTGGACCCAGTCACCTGAATTCCTGCACAAAACAGGACCATGCCTCTTCCCCTAAGCTTAAAGTATACTTGAGGAGTTTGTTGTCTCAATTCATGAGACAGTTTTCTCAAAGGCACTGCCTCTGGAGGGTACCTACAAGCAGGAGAACCCTCCTGTGATTTGTGCATGTGTTGGTGTGAGAGGGGAAATTATTTTTTAAAGCTAAAGGAAATGTTTGGGAGGCAAGTTTTTTGTTTAACAAAGGTCAAAGCTTTTGATAATGTCCAAGCTAAAACATCCTTATAGAAATAAGGTAAAAGCAAATATCTGATTCCCTAGGCTATCCTAGGATCAGTCTTATGGCCCTGGAGCAATCAAAGACATTTTGTTTCTCTCTTGGCCCATGTGAAAATGGGGCTCCTAAAGGAGAGCTGAGATAGACCCAATGAGGCCTCGAGGCAAAAAGTTAGGAGACACAACCTGTCTTAGCTCTCCATAGAAGCCTGCAAAGCAACATCTGGCTTTGCCTGAAACAACACAAACCACACCACAGCTAGACACACTGTCACTGCTGAGTTGGAGAGATTTCTATGGGACATATTCCCCACTTCCCAAAGTTGTCTTACTGCTCTCTGCCAAAGTCCATCTAAATTTCCATGAGGCATGTAGCAAATAGGCTAGTTGCTGTATTCAAGCTGGTGTATGAAGTGCACAGTGCTGTCCTAGAGCAACCCTTACCTTTTTGAAGTGTACTTCTGAGACACTCCTGCAGATCAGGTGAATAGTATATGATGTGGCAAAGATACCTTGCCTCTCTTCCCCACACAGGCAGCACAATTTCAAGCTAGATACCTGTGAGTAGGAAGAGATACAGATGAGATGAGCTGAAGAGAGAAGGGGTGAGAGGGAGCTACACAATGCAGAGCATGATTTGCATTCACATTGAGCCCCATTTCTCTAATTGTGTGGGGATTCCCATATCAGCTGTGGGCAATGCTGTTACCTTTTCAAACCAGTTCAGCTGGCATGCTGGCTGATGGAAGAGGGAGGAAAAGGCAAAGAAGAACAGCTACAGGCTGCCAGGAGGCTAGTTATGTAGCAGCATTGAGAAGCCTAGAGCATCAGCTCCCTAGGCAGGAATGGTGTGTATCAGACAAGGATCTACCCAGCAAGGTACTCTGCAGCCTGCTTTCTCACCTAGCAAAGCTCAGAGCTGTATCAAAGAGCAACACAGAACAGTGCTCCCTTTGTTTGTGTCCCTGTAATCAAAGGAAAATTCTTTCAACAAGGTACAGTGAATAATGCAGAAAAGGATATCTCTTTGACTACAAGGCATTCAGGCTGCACAGGATACCTCCAGGGATCACTATATTCTTTGGAAATTGTGTATCTTTATGTATTTAGGAATCAGTTTTCCTGTTCATGCCACTGCATTGGCTATTTTCCAGAAATATTTTTTTTTTAAGCTATCAATCACAAACACGTACAAGCTCACCTTAGCAATTGAAAAAAAAATTAAAAACAATTCTGAAGTTGAAACCATTTCCTTTAAATTTTAAAAAAAAAAAAAAAAAAAAAAAAAAAAAAAAAAAAGTGGAATAAATCTGTTTCCTGGATGCAAAAGTATGAAAGCCAGTTTTCATATTTTTCATATATTTCTAGTTTATGAATGCATATTCGAAGTATTCTGGTAACCACAGTACCTTGACACTGAAGCTAACACAACAACCACCAGTCCTTAAGAGAGAAAAGTTGTAGTTTTATGTGCTGTGACATTTTTAAGCTTGTACCACACTGCAGATCTGGGTGTTACTTCTCACAGTCTGGTGTATTTTTAGATCTCTAAAAATTTTGAGTTCAGGAATTGCTTTCTTTCAATGTCTTGCCACATTGCCATGGCCTCTTCTCTGTAACTGCAAATATTTAAAATTAAATTTCATTCTCTCTGAAAAGACTTTGGGGAAAAGATCAAAACAGTGCATCTACACATTAAAAAAATACAAAAAAATCTCATGTTCATTTTTCACCAGGTACTACCTCGGTTAAAATTTATTCCTGAATTTCTTCTAGCATTTCTAATTCGACTATGACATTCTGTGATCCATACTGTTAACAAGGCTGCAGACCACTTCAAACTGTGAATTAATTTCAATCCAGTGATGAGGCATCATATTTACACTTAAACATGATTGCTATGCTGTTAGATTTTCCAGTTTAAATTATAAAAGTTGCATAAATTGGTGGTGTGTGTGAACATTCAGGACATATTTCTTGCCCTATTAGGCTTTCAGTAACCCCGTAAAAGAGCTAGAGAAATGCATTGGCCCCAGCATATTTTGAAAAGGCAACAGAAAAGCACAAAATCCTAGAATTTGAGACTTTTATATGTTTTTAATGTTTTAAGTCGTTATTTATGGCAAACATTTTCAGATGGTTTGCATTCACTTTAATAGCTAGTGAAAAGAAGGTCTCCAACTGAGCCTTTAATAAGCATGTTTTTGTTTGTAGTAAGAGTACTTCTGATTTAATAGTGCAACTGAAATTGCTTGATATCCTTCAGCATCTGTGGCTGAATATAATTTTGAAGACAGACCTTTATATCTGTTTTAAAAGAAAGGAGGGGTATCGTTGATAGTCTGGGGACCGGAGGGTGCAGATGAAAGGACAAAGAGGGAAGGGACACAAGGGAAGATTTGATTTTCAGAATTTATTTTTAATGTCTCCAGCATGGTTAGTTTGATTTTTCCTCTTGCTTTCCAGACCACAGGTGTTTCCCATTAAGACAAGTGAACTAACTTTAACAGTATCCTGCAGAGCTGCGGGCACAGAATACCTTCTGTGAACTGCCAATAATTATTTGTCCTGGCTTTGTTTCTGGAGATTCTACTTAGATCGGTTCAAAAGCTGGTAATCTGTTTCATCCCTGAAGATTAACCCCCTTGGAAAAAAAAAAAAAAACAACAAAACAACAAAAAAAACCAACAAACCACAAAAAAACCCTCAAAACCCACAAAAAAAACCCCAGGGAGGAAAAAAAAAGTTAGTGTGCACCATGTAATTGAACAAAATAAAAGATCAGTGGCAGTATCTTTGTTAAATTGAAGATTTTGTGTGTGTGTGTGTGTGTGTGTGTGTGAGATGAAAAGACACTTTGGAAGAGCACTCAATGTGTAGCACCATTAAGAATATATCAGTACCAATTCCCTCAACAGCCTACACTGCAGACAATGGGACTTGAGACAAAACTAAACCTGATAGGACCTAAACCATTTATTATTTACAAACACTTATACTACAAAACACACTGACTGAAATATCAGCTCCAAGTTACTTAAACTAGAATTAGATCAGCACAGTTCATACAGCCTGCCATCTCCTGGGCAAGGCCACAAGGACCTTTATTTTATGGGTCCTTGGATCATATCTTTTATGAGCTTTAAACACCTACATATAGGTGCAAGTTCTTGCACTGCAGTTTTCATATCTAGTTTATGAATTGAAAATTCTCTTATTTTTTGCCACACTGACTATAACAATCTCAAATCTGGGTCTTCTGCTGCTACAAGCCAGCTTCCCTAGGTTGACTTCAGTGGCGTTGTGCTCATTTACATTGTCTAAGGATATAATGCAGTCTATTCCAGTAATCCAGATGCTGATTTTAGGTAGAAATATGCATGTTATAAACATAAGTTTGACCCCGAGGGTACTTCTGAAAACATGATCAATTCTTTGAGAACAGCATGCTGGGGTCACTGGAGTTTGCATACATGTACATTTACGTTATTGGTATTGAAGACTGCTTGTTTGCAGCTGAATGCATTTTCATATCTTAAGTGTCAGTTGTAAGTAACAAACTTCTAAGCACTATCTAGTAAATTAAAACAACTGATAAACACCAAAGTAATGCAGAAAGAAACACAAGGAAATTAAATCGTTTTTACTATTATGCATGTTATTCTTACTACAGCAGCAACATCCTTAAACAATTGCCATCACTTTTTTGCTTCTTTTTAGTCACTTAGAACCAGGATAACATGCTTCTTAAGTAATAGATCTTCAGAGGACTTATACAGTGACCACGGTACTGGAGCTCTAACTCCTTAGTCAAAATCAACTGAAGTAATTGAAATAACTTTTAACAGGGCTTTGACTAGATTTAAAACACAGCTGAAGAGTTTCAAAGATGAGACCTCATCTTGCTATTATAAATATGCTGATATAATGGGTTTTTTTAAAGGGTAGACTTACATTAATAAAAAATGAGGATGTAAATGCACTTATATTATGTGAAAGACAATACCAATGCAATTATTTATCTCTCATATAAGTCAGATTGATGTTAAATACCTTTATGCTGAAATGGTGGTGGACCATGTTGTCTGCTGTACCCCACTGTCCTTACTGCCATCCAGGCCAGGAATTCAACTGTGGTAGAGTTCCTGGGTACCACCATATCACAACACAGAGACACCTAGAAATGTAGCAAAGAGGATTAAGGGACATTTAAGGATTTTTTGTGAATTAGTTACTGTGGAAAAAGAGCTATTTAACATAATTTTATCACTATTCCATTATCAAAAGACCAGTAGTGTGATGAAATAACTCACAGTATGATTTAAACTCTGAATAAGTAACCCACTATAAAGTGAACAGAATAAATATTACAGCTTTGCTAGCAAGCAAAGTTTCTGTCACTTAAGTGACTGATTTCCTAGGGCTTTCTGCTCTTAAAAGTTGGTAGAGACATTATATTTTTATCCACTTAACTATCCATCAGCAGTTGGAAAATTTCAAAGTGACACTTATTTTGGCTCCTATTGATCACATTCTTTTCACAGCTGTTACCTGAATTTCCTCTACAGATTTTATTAAATTTATATGAACATTGAACCTGTGTCAAATATGACCTGGGAATGACCCTAAGCATAATGAAAATCAAAACCATTTCCCTGTTTTCATTACTAGATTTTAACCAATTACTTCAAAATGAGCTCACTCCCAATGTTTGGGTTTGGTTTTTTTTTCCAAGAGTTAAAAAAAAACCCAAAACACAAAACCAAAAGCAATAAAATAATAAAAGAAAATCCATCTCTGTGTCATAAATGATCAAACGGACACGTAGTGAAAATGAAAAGTGCACAAAGTACCAATAGTAAACAGAAAGCAGGTAGCATATTAATTTTGCCCCCAATAATATTTTTCAAGTACTATTTTATTGATTATATATCTTAGGCTAAACTCTTAGTTCTCACATATGAGACTCATTACATAAATTGAGTAAGGCTTGTAGATTTTAAATATATTAGCAGTGGAGGGGCAAGGAAAGAACAGGGGAGAAGGAAAGGGAGATTTGCAGAAGCATGCTTATTCCCAGAGTTAAACAACTGAAGGAGCATTTTTAATAGTTCAGCTGGGATAATACTGGTTTGCACACTTCCTTTGGTATTTGGTTTCTTTCATTTTCTTAAAAAAAAAACCAACCTTCAAGATTTACACTCTCAAAGAAAATATTTATAAATGCAGTCCCATTTGTCAGGTTTGACAAAAAAATCTGCTAAGAGCTCAGTTACCAAAGAGCAGTGTAATGAGTTCAGAAAAAAATAAGCTTAAAATTTACTTTAGGTTTGCAAATTTTACAGGTACTTTTACCCTCTGAAATAAAAAGAGAAAAAGGTTGCAAATTTAAACTCTGTACACACAGGTATTAGTCCCTTGGTCCATTAGTTATTTCTCTAAAAAGGTCACCGAACTAATTTAGTCCAAAACTGTGGGTTTGTCTGTCAGACAGGTGGAGTTAGGCACAGTAGGATGGTGTGCCATGCATCTGGAGCCTGCAGCTGCTCTATCTGCTGTGATCCATGTTTCCAGTCTTTGGTATCAAGAACTACAACGTGGGATGTGCTTTTTCTGCTAGACCTCTTATAGTACTGACTCTAGCCTTTGGATCCAGCTGCTTGGAAGTCTGAAGTATCAGCCCAGTTATCCCAGTACAGAGCAGACAAGAAACAAGTTGCTCACCTTCATGGCAACTGTAAACTTTATCCCTGAGTTGTGATGTATACATAGAGATTGAGTGGTCACCTCCAGTTCTTCAGCCCATGATACCTCTGCAGGACCTGCTCTTTTTTGTGTGTTTCTTCTCTACAAAGGCAACTGATAAACCCCTAGGTGAGCTGCATCACTCTTCACTGAAGGCTGGGTTCCTACAGTGCTTGCTGCTGGGTCTGAGATAGATTCAGGGCCCATGAAAGGAGTTCTGACATATACATTATATCCATATCTATGTCACTATTTTCCTTTAAGCAAGGCCAAGAGCTGGAAGATATTCAAAAGGCATAAAAATACAAGCAAGGTGGTGGAAGCCTCCCAAGGGCATACCAAATTCTTTTGGCCCAATACCATCCCAGAGAAACAGAAATCCTTATTAAAAACATATATATATAAGAAATCCTAACCTGAGGGCAAACAAC
Source organism: Alcedo atthis (assembly GCA_033558465.1). NCBI lineage: Eukaryota > Metazoa > Chordata > Aves > Coraciiformes > Alcedinidae > Alcedo > Alcedo atthis. The sequence goes on along the minus strand of WYEA01019828.1, from coordinate 31,203 downwards.
ATAGTAGAGTGGCACCTCTAACCCCATGGCCAGAAGCAATAAACCACACAAAACCAATAACCAACAGCAGTAAAGCTGCCCCCAGCTTCAAAACTCTAGAAACAAAAAAAGTGTTCCTAGTGACCATACTACTCAGAACACCAATAAAATGAAAGCTTGTCATGATTCAATCAAATCCATTAAAATTTCAGCCCCTCAAGACTCTCAAATTAAAGGTTTGTAAGCATCCTCAGTGAGAAATCAGACTCCAAATAAACATTGGGTGCTAAATAAACTGTCCACATTTAGCCTCTATCCAGGACTAAACCATAGCAATTGCTCTATGGTTCTATCACCCAATGACCCCTCCCCATTGGGGATGGAGCATCAGGAAAGAGAGGGGCAGACCCAAGGGTTGAAAGAAAAATAGATTTAATGAAACAGCTAAACTGACCCCGACACAAAGCGATACTCAGCCCAGCAGATGTACAGGGATCACAACAACCAGGGAAGATATCCACAGGAACAATTCAATCAGGAACTCAAACTGGCACAGGGACTGGAATAGATGTTCTTTCTAGGTCCCAGTCAACCCCTGACATTCTATGATTCTATTAATCATTGAGGGTGGAACAGACCTCTGAGATCATCAAGTCCAGCCTAAGACCTAACATGACAACACCTAACTAAACCATATCACACAGTGACACATCCAATCTTCCCTTAAATACCACTCCACCACCTCCCTGGGCAGTCCATTCCAGTGTCTAATGACCCTTTCATAAGGAAGTGTTTCCCAATGGTCAACCTAAACCTCTCCTGGAGCAGCTTCAGGCCACATCCTCTCATCCTGTCACTGGTCACCTGAGAGAAGATCTTGGCCCCTATTTCCTTTCAGGTAGTTGTAGAGAATGACAAGGTCTCCCCTGAGTCTTCCTCAGGCTGAACAACCCCAGTTCCCTCAGTCTCTCTTCATAAGACTTTCCCTCCAGTCCCTTTACTAGTTTTGTCATTCTCTAGAGCCACTCCAGCACCTTAATATCTTTCTCCGAGCAGAGGGCCCAGAACTGTGGCTCTCACTGCACCCAGAGCCCAGGCCAGACACATACCTCTGCAATGGCATCATCTGGGTTGTTGCAGCCCTTTTAGGAGTTACCATTTGTGCCCGTGTGGGCACCATCTCTACCCATTTGCCTGCCCCTGCACTGAAGCCAGTCACCTTCGTGTCATTACACAAGCAGATGAGTCAGCACTCAGCAGCAGCATTAGGCACAGGAGCAGTAGAGCCGCTTTCTCCACGGTTCAAAATCCCGCGGTTGTTTGGGCGCTGCCCAGCCCCGATCAGGTGAGAGTGCCGCTCCTCCCGGGTCCCACTGTTCCTTTCTCGGGGTTCCTGGCTCTGGGAACCCCGTTTGGACTCTTAGTTTAGCGAGCAGGTGAGTGGACTGACCGCTGTTCTTGCCGCTGTTTCTCAGGCAGGTGACAGCCAGGGTTGCAGGACCACAGCGGTTCCGGTCTATAAATACAGTATCACTTTGTCCCCATGATATGTTTTGCATTGCCCTGTAGTTCACTCTCACTTTGGTCTGTATTTTTTAACAGTTTTTGTGATATTAATGATTACCTTGCAGCTAGACAAGCTTATGGGTATCACCTGTGTTTAAATTTTACTATACATGCCAGATTGTTACTATGCTAGAGAACTCTGTCTTGCTACCATTTCTCTGCCTGTTTTCATTTTATGCTAGCATCGCTAAATACCTTGTTTTCTTAATTCTCTTTAAAGTTTCAAACAAGTAAGTTACAAAAATAAAAATATCATCAGTATTATGAAAGAATATTTTAAAACTCTGTGATTTACAAGCTTGCATATAAAAGGATGTAGGGTGTGGGGTTTTTTTCTATGTAAAAAAGATAATATTACCTTTAGAAGCAACAATGCTTCTAATTCTTCAACAGTTACTGTTTTTTTAAAAAATTCAAGCATTTTAGGAGAATCAGAAGCAAGATAATTGAGCTAAAAATCCTGGACATGCTACAGCTGTTTTCAACCCAGGATGGCAAATGTGTAACTGACTTCAAATGTTTACTGCCCCATTGAAACAATTGCACTGTTCTGAATGAACAGAAACACAGATACAAATAACAATATTAATGGTAATTTGATTACTAATGAGATTTGATGCTCTTATCATCTGACAGTTCTAGGACCATCCAGGTGGTGTTCAATGTAACTTTGGTGTTAGAACTCCAAGATATTTAAAAATTCATTATCATAACAGAGTGAGGTCCTGTGATGACAAAGAATCTAAACTGAAAGATTAAAGATTTGTATTATGTTAAGCAATGATTAAGGAGAACTCAGTGCCTGATCTTGTAACTAAGACAAAACCTTAATTAAACAACAGGTTAGCTAGCAAGTGTCAGAGGAAAGAGGCTGTGTGAGAGAGTGAAGCCATGTTTTCAGTAAGGCTGATTAACACATATCCAGCTGATAGGCAAAATGTTTGTCAGAAGGCTTCAGGGGTATTTCATTTCAGCCAAAACCTTAAAGTAACAGATATCCTTACAAGGATGATTAGTGGAATGTTAGCATTTGGCTCTTTCCATACTATTCAGACATTTGCTGAATATCTAAAATGCTTAATATAAATTAAAATAGTATAAATGTGAAACTTTAAACCCTTAGTGTTTTAGAAAATAATTTCTCTATTTGTTGTTTCCCCATTTTTTGTTTGCTCTGTGTAATCTTGCCTGTGATAATTTATAAAAACTAGTTTTCCCTTATTTTTTCAGCAACAACAACACCATTAACAAGGCTTATAATATGAACTTGTTTTCTGTTGCTGTCATTATTGGTGATGAGGTATGAAATGTTTCCAATGAACCTAAAATGCCAAGAGCAGCAAATAGCTTAGTTGGATGTATTTTTTTTTCAAGCTAGACTACTGTAATTCTCTCAACTGCTGGTCTCCCCATGGGCAAATACAACACTTAGTAGCTCTGCAAAATTCTGCCCTTTTTTTTTTTCTCACAGGGAGTCACACTAGAAATTATCACTTTAATCGGCTCTGTTTTTTTCAAAGTCCATAATTTGCCAACAGATTTTTACTAGCATATGCCTGAGGCCTATTCCCAAAAATAGATTCCTGACCCTGCATTGTGAATATTCCATTTTAGCCTCGGATTAGTTATTCCCATGTTTCCTTTCTTCTTCCATTTGACTTCTCCAGGTTTTATCTTTTCAACTGACAAAAGCTATATAATAGATTGAAAACCATTAGAAGATAATGCCCAGCCTTTGCATGAGGAGTTTGTTCCCCACTTTATAAACATGCAACAGTAACTAGAGTTGGGGATGCTTTTCAATTGTTTATACTTACTGTCCTTTTAGGCATTTCCTCCTGCTCTAAAGGAGAAGGTAAACACCACATCATTGCTGTTTATTGAATTAAGGATGCAAACTAAGAACTTTACATCTGAATTAATTGCAAATATTATATGCCTCTTAATTTTAAGCATATGTTTGAGATAGATGAATTTTCATTGAATAGTTGCATCATGCAGCCATGGCAGAGGCTGCTGTTTGTGTGTTATATCTGAAGTATAAATTAATTATCCTGGAAACTGCCAGCAGGATACTTCATCTAAGCTTAGCTCAGGCTAATGATGTGCGGGCATTTTCAGCTCTTGGAGGGAGATTCTGACATAGTCTGAGTCCTGGACTGATAGTAATTGATCACTGGGTACCTAACTGGTTTAAAACCATCTCTGGTGCACCTATGTGAATTCTGCAGAAAGTATAGTAGTTGAGACCCACCCTTGCTTTAGTACCAGACAGGTTAAGTAGATGATTTGAGAAAGAGCTTGGGTTGCTGTACAATGCAGGAAAGAAAACAGGTTTGTTTGTTTGTCTTGTTTGATGACAAGGAAATGTTATTGAGAGCACCATCCAAGTAGAAAACTGGACTGGCAGATGATACAAAAACCCTGTCAGCTTCTCCAACAATCTGAATTTTGTATTGCCTTTTATACTATGTATTGAGAGATGGGCAGAATAGTGGTGACTTACGTGTGGTGTAAATTATATGGGCTAAGGGCTGGAATGCTCTTCTGGTTTCACTGAGACAGAATTGCAGGCCTGTCATGGTCTACAGACCATTAGCAGTTTGTAATCAGCCAGGGCAGCTGACCTGAGTTGACTCACAAGGGTATCCCATCCCATCAATATTGTGCTCCATGATAAAGGGGAAAGTTTGTTGAGTGTTTCCTGCTTGGGCTCCTGCTCTTACTTGGGCATATTGGCTTTGGTACCAGTTTTGCTGTTTCATTACATCTGCTTTCCTTTCAACCCTCGGGTCTCCTCTCCTTCTCCTGATCCCCCTTCTCTCCCGGGAGAGAGGTCATCAGGTGGTAGAGCAACTGATAAAGTTTAGCCATGGATACAGGCTTAATGCTGACACAGGGATACATGGAATTTATGTAATCATAGAGACAGCTGCTTCTATTTCCAAATTAGTAAAACAACAAAGGGAGCAAAATACTCACTGTCTGAATGAAAGACCTGCCTATGTCAAGTGATGTTTTTTCAGTCTATGCTAATCTAAAAGATTAATGGTACCAGTGCATCATAGAGACTCATTATTTAATTCACTGAAGTATTAGTCTATAACCATTTGAATTAGGACAGCAATGCTGGAAATACAGACCACAGAATCTTAATATTTTCTTTCACATCAACACAGAGAACTGTGAACAAATTCCTCTGCTTGTGTAAGGTATGAGGGAAGTGTGGGATCCCACCCTGCAAGCCATGATTTAATAGGATGGGCACAGGAAAAATGCCAAACAAATAATATTTCAGTAGAATGGAACTTGGGGCTCAAAGGCCACTGTTTTCTTCCTCTGACTGCAGAATTTGATCATACACTATTGAAAGGTAGTTAATGTAGCATATGGGATAACAGGTTATTCACACTCAACACTTTTGGTGAAGGTAAAGGAAACTTTCATCTACACACATATGTAAAGTTTGAATGAAAAGCTTCAGGTACCTTCAAAATGTTATAAACAAAATATTACCTTTTTTTTTTTTTTTTTTAGGCCTTCAGACATTTCAGTAGACAGAGGCACAATAACTACCTTTCCAATAAATTCCTAGTGGTGTTCGATTTCCTTTACTGGACAAGATATTCCATTCCCATGTAAGCACAAGATATGTACGTACATTTAATAAATTACTTTGTTCTCTCCTACAGCTATTGGGATTTACTCTTCCTATTGTAAAATCAGCATAGAAATGGGAAAAGGGGCTTGGACTGAAATATTAAATACACTTTTTCATGGGATGTTTTGTTGGCTTTGGTTATACCTTCATATATCCCGATGTTTGGGAAACTTTGTTCATATTATTGCAAAGAGTATTTGTTCCCCTTCAATGGGGTTCAGATAGAGGTTGTGTATCCTCTGAAGTGCAATATATGTCATCATGCTCTTGGGTGGTTTTCCAATGTATGTGGTCCTGTACACCTCTTGCCAAGTTTTGACTGTACAGTGAAGGTTCTGGATGGGGTTTACTGGGAGGAGACTGACTAGATCACCCTCTTCTGCTGTGTGTTTTAGGAAATCAGTTCTGACTTGTTCAGTTCAGGCAGCAGAAGGGTAATCTTTCTACTATATTTCTAGAAAACAGAGTCTCAGATTACTGAGTATGACAGATTTTCCACCACATAGCTGTAGTGCCTTTACCTGCCTCAAATGCTTTTGATAAAAGACTGCATGTCATGTTTCAAGATTAACTTATTCCATTATTAGCAAGAAGAATGTCTTTAAAATGTAGAATGTTTGTACTGTTTGTCACTCTTAATGAGGACTGAAAATTAATTCCATTGTCTGTCTATATCCTGTAATTACAGAAATGTGTAGACTTCTGATAAAAACTAATAATTATGGAGTAAATTAATTTATTTAGGAGTATAGCAATACTTTCTGTATCATGTATGAAAAGTAACTATTCTCTTTAACAATGTGCTCTTGTATAGACTTGATGACTTTATATTACCATCATAAATTGTTACAGCTCTGATTTGTCTTCACTTCAAAATTTACTCTATAGTAAAATGATACGGTTATATGCTACTGATCGTACACAACATAATTATTTCTAAATTCCCACTCTTGAGATTTTAATGAAAGTATTTTTAATCTGTTCTATTTTGTACTAAGATACTTCCTTAATGACTGTACTGTATGCAGAACTCAATGTAGATACACATGTATCCAATTGTTTAACCATGAATGATATAAATAGATTGGTAATATTTACAAAATACAATGCAGGAAATTTGTCTACTCCAGACTAAACAAGAAACAAAGAGTCCCAACTTAATCCCATACACATACAAACATGCACAGATGTAGAATAACTTGAGAGTGCACACAAAGAAAGAGCTTTTTGCCTTGATATATTTATGTGTTAGTGAGTTATAAAAAAACCTGTGTATTAGCGGTCTCTACCTCATGAAAGCATATAAAAGAAGTTCAGTGTACATCATATTCACCAAAAAAAATACACAGAACATAGAAATATACACTGAAAACAGGAAAACACAATAGGGACATAATGTAATAATGTGAAAATGTCTGAAAAGAATTATAACACTCTCAAGCAGGGAGATGTGTAATTTCTGCCTCAGTATGTCTAGTGGTGTCTCTTTTTTATTATTTGAAGATCCCCAGATACATATGTGTGCAACATTCTATGCAGAATCTGCTGCTGAAATAATCAGAAGTTCTGTGTAGGCACCTCTTTATACCTATCTGACAGATATTTGAACTTCAGCTCAGTATGCCCACCTCAAATGATGCTATAAATAGTGAATTAGGTTTTCAATGATAGTATACATCTCTAAAATGCTTATTACATGTCTTAAAAAAAATATATCCATTCAGAAATGTCAAATCATAGAAAATAGCACATTCTGTGGAGTAGTTTGTTTAAGTGCTGATGTCCCATTTTATCACACTGCCCTTTACTTCCTCCAGGTACATTTGCCCTTCAGCATCCAAGCCTTCAGCTCTGCTTCAGACCATCATTTCAAGTCCTGCTGCTTCCTGCAAGCACCCTCCCTGTTCCGAGTGTGCTCTCCAAAAGCAGGAAAGACAAACAGCTCGCAGACTCAGAAAGCAGCAAGTAGCCAAAGGGCTTCCTTGCAGCAAACCTTCCTGAAAAGATCTGTTCTTTTTCACCCTTTATATATTTTGACTAAGATGTTCTAAGCCACCATGTGGCTACACAATATTAGCAATGAGAGGGAGGATTTATTAGGTACTAGACATGATCTCAGTTTCAGGTAATCTGAAAACAGTGCAGTCATAGTTCTCTTGATATTAAAATCCACTTCACAGCAAATAAGCAGTGGAAGAAGGGGCAGAAATTTAAGGTGAAGGCGACTAAAAGAAAAAGGCATAAAGCAGAAACTAGGGCCTAAACTGCAGATGGCAGCTGGAAATTTATTTCATAAATTGTGCTATACTTTCTGACACTTGTTAGTAACAGAGCACTTTTAAAGAAAGTTGATGGGGTTTTTTCTCTCTCATTGTTTATCTGTATAATATTAATTTTAATTATAATACCAAGAGTGAATCATTGCTTGTATTTCAGAAGTGGTTGTTTTTAAACATCTTATTTACCATCTATTTATCTGTACTTTTGAAACATACTTCCAAATATTTTTAATTTAAATTAATCTTCCCAAATCACAGTCTCACAGTTATCTATACTAAAGAGAGTGAGTCGTGCTACCACAGTCATGTTCTCCTTAGAGAATTTAATATGAAATTGACTGCATACATTTAGAATATGATAAAAACAAAAATGCCTTATTTGGACCCTATTACTCCAAAGCAAAGGTGCTTCTTTGCAGATTAGAGTAGTCCAACTCTAAAATCCACACAATAAGATAAAGAATAGCCTTTGCTGTATTGCTGTACCACACTAGCCATACTGTACTTTTCCTCACAATTGTAAGCCCTCAGAAGCCTTATCATGCTTCTGTAATAAGGTATATTGGCAGACGTGCTATTCACCAGCAATGCAGCCAAACAACAACACAATGTTGCATTGAATACACTCAGAAACAAGTTCATTATGAAAAAAAGGGATTACACAGTGGTTTTGAATGATGCCTGTAGACATGCACATACATAAATGCTTTTAAAACTTTGTGTCTTATAAGCATCTACTACTGGTTCCTCCGAAGTAGCTATAATGCTGTAAAAAATTGCTACTGAATTATCCTTCAGAGCTAATAGAGATAAATATAGCCTGTTGGAACACCAAAAAAAAAAAAAAAAGGGGTCTACAGCTCATAAATATATACATATTCTTTACCCTCTGTACAACAGCGTCTTTGAGAGTGATACTATTGCTGTGTTATTAGCAGATGTTTTGCATGAAAAGCGAGGCTAATAGACATTAAAGTAATTGGATCCCAAGCAATCTCATATTATGAAGAATATTCTCCCAGGAAAACTTACATGCACATCCACACCTAATGATGAGCTCTTTTTAAAGTTCTGTTGCATTGAAAGCATTTGAGACGAATACAGCATAATGCATCCATGTGATGACTTCTTAATGACTTCCAACCTCCAGCTTCTCTTTGATGTCACCTGGAGCTGGAAATTTTCAACCTCAGTCTGAGCTGTAATCCACGTGTCTGTCCCTTGACAAACACAGCATTACCCCATTCTAATTGTACCCACACAATTCCAGTTGCTAAGCTTGCAGGAAGGCGCCTATCTTACCTTGAAATGTTTCAAATAAATCTGACAAAATCCAGAGAGATCTATGGGTATGGGACTCAGTGTTTAATAGGTCGATTGGCAGTTATGTCAAAGAGTGCTCTCACATCTAAGTTTTTGCTCCAAAGTAGACTTTTAGAGAGATTTCTTTCTGCATGTAACTTACACTGTGTGGTCATACTGAAAACCTTTCTATTCAGTCAAAACACTCTAGAGGACTCATCCTCTCTTGGTTTATTTGCTTTTGTAGAAGTTGTAAGAATTTGTTTTTTTTATTCTCACCTCTCTTCTTAATGCGCCTAAAATAGGCTAGTGATTCAAAAAAGTTAGTAAGAGATCATACATAGACATACAAATCAAGTGGGTTTGGATACACAGCAAAAAAACAATAAAAGCAAAGGTAAAGAAGGTATATGATGTAGAGATGTGCTCAATCTCCACTTCAACAAAATCTACCTTTCTATATACAGATCTCACCTTTCCATTTTGGAGTAAAGAGCAAGCAGTTATTAAGAGACTAATGATAAATCTCTGGAAAAAGAACAGATCTCATCTTAAATGAGAAGCAGATAACCTTGGTTGAAGAATAAAATGGTCACACTGACAATATTTACATTAAACTGAAAATTTTTCTAGGCATCACAAAATTATGTAACAGTCTGCTAGTAGTAGCAGAGTGATTAAACTGTAAGAACGACAAGAAACAGTATTAATCAAGACACTATTAGTAGAACAAGTTCAGAAGGGAAGAGACTAACAAAATGAGCATGGGCAGGGAAGTGACTTGGAAAGTCTCAAGTCCTATTTTGTGGAACTAAATAATGGCAGAGAAGATAATGTTGAAAGAGATGGAAAAGTTATGGTGACTGAGATCACAGAAAGGAATTGAGCAAGGTATATTTAGAATTATGGCTGAAGAAAATAAAGTGCTTCAGGAGGACAAGTTTGGGAGTATGGACAGTTTCTGACTACAAAAACTGACCTAGTACTGAATGGAAACAAATAGAAGGGACTGTGGACGATTCCTGAATGAGAATTCACAGACACGCACAAGATTTTTATCTTCTGTTATCTGGGAAAGTTCAATCATGTATTTTAGACCAGCTCATAGCAAAGAGGTTTATTCCCACTATGAATCCACAGTTACTGCCTCAAATGGCAGCTAGCTGAATTGATAACAACCTTAACCCCCTGAGAATAAATATAACAAGCTCCTAAATGTAGAGTGACTCTTCTTCCACACTCAGTTTCATGCAGCATGAGAAGACTTCGGAGGGACATAATAGCTGCCTTCCAATACCTGAAGGGAACCTAAAGGAAGGCTGGGGAGGGACTTTTGAGAAGAGCTTTGACTAACAGGACAAGGGGAACAGGGTTTAAGTTGAAGGAGAATAGATTTAGATCAGATCTTAGGAAGAAATTCTTCAGTATGAGGGTGGCAAAACTTTGGAATAAATTGCCCAGAGACGTTGTGGCTGCCCCCTCCCTGGAGGTGTTCAAGGTCAAGTTGGACAGAGCCTTGTGTAGCCTGGTCTAGTTGAGAGGCGCCCCTGCCCGTGACAGGGAGGTTGGATTAGATGATCTCTAAGGTCCCTTCCAACCTAGGCCATTCTATGATTCTTAATTACATACAATATAGAATTCTGCAAATAAACTAACACTTTTCAAAATTAATGGGACCTGAAGTTTAAAACAGAATTATGCTTGATTTACTGAATGATTAAAGAAAGCTCACAAAAAAATAAGCTACTTTTTAGTTATGTAGCTTCATAACTGAAGTCTAGATTTTATTGCAGTAAAATATATTAAACATAAACTCAAATTCCTATCCAGAAGAACACATTATTTAAATAGAAAATACAATAACTGGTGAAACACACCATTTTTTTCATGCTTAGATATTTCAGAAAAGCAGCCAAAAGTAATCTTATAAACTTTACAAAACAGTCTACCTCTGGGATTGTAAACAAGCATAAGAAATTTCAGGTGAAAGAATAATTGTTTCAGGAAGTTAGTGGCAGCTGAAAATAGAAAACAATAATGGAAGTGCCTTGTCAACCATAACTATTATAATGCCACAATGCTATAATGAGAAAACATCTAATTGTTTCTTTGTTTATTTGTTTCTTAAGAGGTCTCTAAAAAATAGGTGAAAGACAGGAATCCAGCATCTTGCCTTGCATAAACCAGCATAGATCCTTTTAAAATAAGGCTCTTTGAAAATCATGTTGCAAAATATACCAAAGATATTTTCAAGCACTCAGCTTTAGTAATCCTAATAAATATTTCCTGTCCCATTTTAGACAGTCCAAGCTTTAAATCAACATGCTGAAATTAACACCATTTTAAACTTGTTTTATATGACTTAGTGATTTAATCAGATAACAACTTGCTAATGAGGAAAGCCAAAGTGATGAAATCATATCACCCGGAATCCCAACAGATAAACTTCTCAATGCTTCCATGATATGGTCTTAAACTCTCTTTAAAATGACTACATTTTTCCAGGTTTTAAATCATTTCAATCATCTGGATACAAAAGATCACTGGTTAGCAAGTTATTCTGGAGATACTGTGAGCCTATGATAGTCACAGATTTCCATATAAGCTGCCAAAAAAGCAAAAACAAAAATAAAAACAAAAAAACAATTTCACTAATTTAACTATGTTCCTGAACCAAAGGAAGTCAAAGGAAGTCTTGAAGCATTTTAATGGGAATCATTACCAGAGTGGAAGGGCCCAGCATTATGCAAGAACTTCACATTTTCTTTTGGCCAATGAGATTGTAGTGGATTTATTTACCATTCCTAAACTTTAGGAAAAAAAAAAAAGTATATTCTTTAGTAAAGAAATATTTTATCCCTTAGAAAAAAAAAATATGCACCTGCTGTGACATTTTAAATTCTGTATCCAATATATTTGTTTTGAATTTATTATAAATCACTCCAAAATTCTTCAGAGTGTGAGCTCTTGAGACGGGGACTTCCATTGGTAAAGCATCTAGCTCAAAATGATTATCTGTTGCCTTTAGGGCCTTATAGAATAATAACAATAACAACAGCAAAAATAATAACAACATTGACAATCAATCTGAAATCTAGAGTAGGATATATAGAATGATTATAAAATGGTTTTGACACCTGTCTGTAAGTAACATTGTTTTCAAGATGATTACTGTACATCTGCTGATGCACCTATTTTATTCCTAACCTATATCTTTACTGCAGTGGGCAGTCACAACCATTTGCTCTCATTATCTCCCCAGCTGAAATAAAATTTGATAGAAAGCACTTCTTTGGGGAGAAAAAAAAAAGTGACATGACATTGTAAGTGCATTGCATGAAGTTGATGGGGAATTTGTTCTGCAAGAGTTGCTAAATGAATAGAAGGTCTTTTTATGTAAATCTATTTACAGAGTTCAGTTTTCTTTCATAAAGAAAAAATTCCTACAGGTGTGAAGAACTGACTATATGTGCACAAGGTCAAAGAGAGGACATGTTCATAATACTAAATTAGTAATAGCTACTTCATACTTTTCAAATTACATCTGCCTAGCAATAACAGTGGACTGTAAAAGTAAAATACAGCACATTAATGTGATGAAGTTTATATTTCCACCATATCTAACATCTTCATTAGCACTCATTTTCACTGTGTGTATCTGAAGGAAGAATGCAATTAGAAAGCTTCAGATTTTATGTTAGAGAAGGGACTAGTTGATCAACTGTTTCATTCATTGAATAATACAGATTTATCTTAGCCCAAACTATTTAAGAAATTTATGTCAATGTCAGTTAATAGTTTCAACTAAAAAACAGTCATTAGTGAAAAATTTATGTTTTGTTTCAATAGAGTATTTTATGAGAAGATAAAATTTTCACCAGAAAATGCAAATGAAACATGATATTATATTCAAGGCACTTTCTCTCCTTTTCACTTGAAAGAGAAATCTGTAAAAAATGTTTTGTTTTAAATGTTTAGTTCAGCCAGAAAAGTGAACAAATCAATTATTCACACAACTCTACTAATATTCTGTGTGGAGAAGTAGCTTCAATTACTAATCTTGTTTGTTCCCTCACGCTGCCTCCACTTGCTAAAAAATATGCCAAGAAAAAGAAAATTTGAGCTTGCAAAGTCTCATGGGTTTCAACCTGACTGTCTTGCAGGACCTAAATGGACTTTGTAGAGGGTGTGGCTGTACTAAAACAAATACGTTGTTTTCTCTAATACTGTAAATACTATTAGAAAGGTGGGTTTCCACAGTAATGAAGATAAGAACTTGGAAAGGCACATCTCCATTCCTGTGGAAAAACATGGAGTTCGACTTGTGTAAGTCTAAGATATGAATTGTAAGTTATATTGAAATCCACTTTTCTCCACATATATTTCTCCAAATGAAATACTATGAAGGCATATGAAATGTGGTGATTTTTTGAGGGGATGTTTGTGGAGTTTCTGCATGACTTCACACACACTTGACCATTGTATGGCAAGAAAATAAGATCTAAAAAATCAAGCCCAGAAGTATGGACACACATTTGAGGCAAATATCTGAGATGTAATATAGTGTGTCTGTGTTTACAAAAGGGCATATAGAATTGTCAGAATCTATTAATAAACTTTGTGAAATACAAGAAAATTAGGAATCCAATGATCTATATGGGCGGGGGAGCAAATCAGTATGTTTTCATAAAGCCTGTATAGCTATAAGACTGAACAAACACTTCAAGATGTCATAACTTTAGTTGTTTACCACCACTTATTCAAGGTAGATACTCTCAAAAGGAAGACATTGAAAAGCTGAACCAATGACAACTGACTAAAGATATCTTGTGAGACCAAATACATCCATTACACATCTTAATACCCATTAGACATAACTTGGGTGATCCCATGTATGTTTGAGGGCACAGCAGTTTTGATCACTAATGACTGCCTGTCTATAGTATCATCATTTGAGTTGTGGCAAAGACTGTTTTCAGTCTTAGTAAGAGATTGTACGTTCACACTGAGAATAGAAAAAGGATTTCTAAATACTCTCTTTTCTTTTTAATTCCTTAGACTATCTGGAATGTTAAATAGATTCCAGATACTGCTTTTTCAACAATTTTTCTACTAAATAGTCAAGCATAATATCCTTACTGCAAAGGAAAAGTCATTCTTGTATATTTACAGATTTAGTGAAAAGCCCAAATGTGAGACAAATGTGATCTTACCAATGAAGATCAGATGTAACAAATGAAGGTCCCTGAACCCTTTCTACAGTGCCAATATATTTGTATACATAAAAACATATATAGAAATATGAAGAAGCACATGAGGAAAGAAAATGTAATTATAAATTATATACATTATAGATATTATCTGGAAAATTATCTCAATAGTGAAGACATAAGAAATGACAACACAGAGAGGGAAAAGGTGAAGAGACTGTTCCTAGATCACATTGTAGGTCTTTCTCCAAGGCAGGACTAAATTCTAAATACTGAACTACCTCTCACTCTTCTATTTAAAAATCATTAGTATCAAGAATGTGTCCCACGGCTTGCAGGAGAGTCACTGCTCATCTTCATAAGACCTTTTCTAATTTCCCAGTATCAGGAAAACTTTTGGACAGCTGCTACTCTTCTAAAATCATCCTTTTAGGAAGCCATGTCAGCCTTTGCTACCCAAGAGCAGTATTAATATTTTTTCCTTCACCCTATAGGCATTTGTGGTTTGTAACCATGGGTATCCTAGTCATAAAGAGATTTTTTCCATAACCTCAAAGCCCATAGTTTCATGAGCCACAGTTTTTCAAATGACAGCTTATATCACTGAAGAAAAGTTAATTTCCAGCACTTACTCCCAGCTCTGGAATGTTGTGAAATAACAGACTTTAAAGGAGTGACAAGTTTCTACCCAAAGAAGTATGGATTAGCATGTCATTTTTTACAGCTTCCTCTGAGCCCTGCCCTGGTGGGCTCATCGTAACTAAGGCACCTGGTCTCTCAATGAAGGGGAAATGAAAAATAAGTCTCAGCTAAAACAAAAATCTACATAATTAATTTTTAAAGTTTCTGTTTTGTTCAGTTGTTGGTTGTATTTTTGGGTGGGTTGTTTTTTTTTGTTGTTGGTTGGTTGGTTGGTTGGGTTTTTTTTCCTCGTTTGGAATTGTTATATCTGGAATATAGAATGGAATGTTGTTGTAAAAGGTTTTTTACAAATATATGTTTGGGATAAGCCACACAGATGTTCATGCCTTCAACAGAACAGAGACAAAACACTCTGGTTTCTTCCCTATTCCTCATATGCAACATTTTGGTAAATATTTACTTAAAACTTTTAATATTTAGATATACTTTGGGACCTAGCATACATACCTGCATTTAAACTTTAATTCCCACTGAAATCAATTCAGGCACATAAGAACCTTGAAAAAAACACTGTCTCTATTTTTGCAGAAGATGCAGGGTAAATATTTTGCTGGGGTTCATGAAGATTTTACTGCTGACACCAAAGACAAACAGTCAGGGATTGTGGGGGGTACTAATATTAAAGGAGGATGGACACAGAAGTGGACATGAAAAGATGAAAACTCCAAGAGAACTAGGAGAGAACTTATAGAAGAACACAACCTAGAAAATTAAGGCTAAGAGGAAAACTACAGAAAAAAAAAAGAAGATAAGGGAAGGATGACAATGGTGTTCCTGGCAGAGAAAATATCCTTGCCTCTGGAGTTTTAGAGATGCAAAATAAAAACATTTCCTAGTAGCCTTCAGAGTCCTGTGCAATAACACGACATTTTCACAACAATACATTTCAGGATGAAGTAAGAATTAATGTTCAGCTCTGCTTAAAAATATGAAATTGAGGGCTGAGAGCATGGGGAGAACTGAATGCCACTGGACCCAACTAGCTATTCCTCTATTGCCTTTGGTATTCAGATGACATTTACTCTTACTCTTTTTTAAAATCCTGGGGGAATCACTGAATTATATATGCACATATATATCCAGTACAGAAAGCTGAAAAGTACAGTTTGCCTTCAGGGCCTGCAATTAGGGATTTGCTAAGTCAGCTATATGCTGCCGGGGAATCAAGGAAATCTCCATTAGAATGCCATTAGGACCTGCAGAAAAGCTCTGCATTTCTTAGCCCCCTTGCTCTACATCCACTCTATTATACACCCAAATATTTTCATATTTTTGCAGAAACATTCCTCCTTAATGAATATTATTGCAAGTTCTAATAGGTTCATTTAGATCACCATAAATGCCCTTCAATCATCCTACCTAAAGAGGCCCAGTCTAGGCAGTCATCTGATGGGGCTGGCAGCCTTCCCTATTGGCATGTAGAGACTTTGGCAAGACTGAGCTGAGCACAGTTCTCAGAACTGCTGAAATAACCATTTGATAATATAGCAATTTTTTTAAAAATTGCCACTGAATATTCAAATCAACATTAATGTTCATGATAGATTTGCCTGTCTGTCTCTCTGACCTTCAAATAGAAATGTTTGTTCATAAACAGCCGGTTCTGTTAATCTCCACATCATTGTTGTATGAACATTTATACAAAAGGCATAAAGGGAGCCATAGAATAGGAGGAAAAGAACGGAGCTTGATCATTTCTTGAGAATTTTTTATAGGAATATTCTTGGTAATTGAAATCTGCACATGGTTTTATTTCACTTTACGGTCTAGGAAGCAATACAAAAGATTGAAAATGCTGCCATAAAATATAAAAGGAGATTTTCATTAACTTGTGAAATACATTTGCAGAATGTGTTGTCATTTTTTCCTCAGAAATTTTGGCAGAACAAATAGGTAGTGTGAAGTCCATGTGTGGTAACATAAATGCAAAACACAGGGACCTCCAGCTATTCCTCCAGAGAATTTTGAAGCAGGAGCACAACTTGGATCTGGCTGTTCTAGCTGCTTTAGGAAGCACACCACTCATTAGCAATAAAGCAAAACACACGAAAAGCACTTGACATAATCTAGGAGGATGCCATAGTACAATCCATGAATACTACAGGTTTGTCATGGGTTGAAAACCAGTGCCTGCAAAAACCTGTCACTTGAACAGTTCTTAGAAAAGATACAGACTAAAAGAGTTGGCATTTTCTGGTCGCCTACTAACTGCTTTTCTTTCAGGATGATTCCAACCTTTTATATATAATGTATATTGTGCAATCTTCAGAGCTTTTGCCTTGATAACCTGAACCATTTCCTTCAGTACTTGCATACCTGCCAGGATCTTTAAGGATGTGGAAGTTTTGTGAAAAGGTAGACGATGAATTTAATGTAGATTTTGTAACAGATTGAAGCTGTTCACCTGAATCATGTAAAATGTATGAAACTGAGAGCTGTCTTAATAAGTGATGGCAGAGGAAGGCACTGCATCTTGAAGAAAGTTTGGCTGAAGGAATATACCTAGAGATCAAATATCATTATAAGAATCAAGCATTTTTACATTTATTTTTCCAAGTTTCCCAAGTACACTAATCCAGAATTCAGACTAACAGCTTGTAAAGTTTCCCCTTAAAAAAATACCAACAAAACAAAAAACAAAGCAGTTTTGAGTTGCAGCAGTGTAAAATAGTGTCTGAAACCAACAGATTCCATTTTAGACTTGCACAACTTTTTCAAAAAAACAACCCAGTGTCATTTCAAAATCTTTGCCTGTCAAATGCAAATCAGATTTTTGTTTAGGATTGAGTTATAGGTCCAGGAAAACAGGATATATAACAGAAATCTTCACAGACCTATAACTACAGAAGTGCAAAAGAGGCACTGGTTTGAATACAAACCAACATCAGCTAAGTTACCTCTTCCTTCATGTCTCTTCCTAAGTGT
>WYEA01019828.1:0-10770 GCA_033558465.1 Alcedo atthis | reverse complement strand
AACCACCATATTTTTTTAAGCACACCAACTTTAAATTTTCAAGTGCTGTCATTTCTGTCACCTCATGGTGATAGGACTTCTTGATTACATGTGTCCACGTGGGGCTGGAGGAAGAATCACAAAATCATAAGAAATCAAAACAGTGGTAGACATCCGGAGTTTTGTGCTAAATGTAGAGAGCAGAGTGCTAATCTCCTAGCACTGTATGACATTCACTCTCAGGGACACCAGTTTATCTTCTTACAGCTGTGCTTTTACGAGGCACTGTGTCCTGAGCACAGAGCCTGTTACAGGAATTTGGTCTTTCTACTCTTGCACAGCACACACAATATGTTCAGATCTCAGCACATATGTGTACACACTTTTAAGCCTTTCCCCCACGCCAGCTGATTGTCTTCAGTTTGACAGTAATCCCCTTCCCTGGGACTTAATTCCTGTCTTTAATGCGGAATGAACCTGAAAGCTGGAAGACATCCTCTTTACTTCTATAAACAGTTGTGGATGAACACAGCTTATCCCGGCCGACAGATTCTAAAAAGGTTCTCTATGGGGTTTATTAGCATTATTTGAGTAACAATGGCTCCTCAGTAATAGCTGGCTTCAATGTTTGCATATTAATGTACTTGAGAAAGTAAGAATATGTTCGATACATATCTAAATCATTACTCAATATAATAAACGTAAATACTATCAGAAAATACTCAAGGCACTGTATTACATTATATAACACTCAATACAGCACATAACAGAAGACAAATACAACATTCAACAATCATAAACACCACATGTAAAAAACTGTGTTGCAAATACTCAGTTAATAAGTAAAATTAAGGAGAATTCATTTTGGTACAAGTTTTATTTCTAGTCCTTTCAAGTAAAATGCAAAATAAACAAAATCTTTGCTTTCACTGCATGACTGGTATTTTTCCGTGTAACTCCACTCTGTGTAATTTTACTGATGATTTCTAGCAGACTAAGAAGAGGAAAGAGATTTTAAAAGGCCTTTACTGGTATTTCTAGCATACAACTGCTCCTGCCCCTACCATCAAACTGCACCTAATAGGACATTGCCAAAGAAACATCTTTTCTCCTGCGTAGTCATTGGAGGTGACCCAAAAATAAAATATGTGCTAAAAAAGATCTATGTTGTCAGTTGTAATGAAAATTACCTTTCTTGATATCTGGATGGCATGAGTGATTACCTCTTGGCAGGCAGAAATGTTTCCTACTTTTAAAAATTTAAATGTCTGGTTTTGCACAGTCCTTAGCTTGAGACTGTAGGGGAAATGCTCTGTGCAAACATAGACGAATCACTTTGCACAGTATTCTCCAGTTTCTCTGACTGAAAGAATGAGTTTTGTTTTCATCCCTCCTGTATAGAGTTCTCTCACATGTAGACTGAGCTGTGTATGTTATGTGTGCACACACATCGACAGCTTTGCAAGTGATCTTAACAAGAATCTTTTTAAACACACTAAGAGTTTGAACCAGAACCTCTCTGGTTCTCAGCTACACTAGAAATACACAAAGAACTAGCAATTTAGCACAGTATGGCTTGTAATTAGTTTAATCATTGTCAGCATGTAACTATAAACCAAATACCAATTAGTCATCTTAGTGTATCAATGGTATTTTTCTTAGTTGTCTTTTGAGTTAAGTTTTTGTGGAAGTAAGCTGAGTTCTCCTGCAAGTAGCAGGAAGGTGACTTTCCACACGTGCTAAGATGTGTAAATAGGGGATCTTCTTGGTGCCTGTTATCAAAGAGCTGGTTTGGCACAATTTAAATATCAGAAAAATGGTAGGATTGAGACATTCAGAAGAGTAATTCTATGGATCTTTGACAACAGTGAATGAGAGAGAAGGCTGACTGCAGTCCTTGCTGCAGGATCTGGGGTGGGAACTGCTCCAGAGCTCAGTAGTCTTCTGATACACAGATCTGGTTCAGATCTTTCTTTGTTTTTAAGTGGCTGGAGGTGATTTAATATTCAATTAGATTGTCTATGTAGAACAGAATAGCAAGTGCCCAAAAGGGTGACTGAAAGAGAGATTCAGTCATCTTATGAATGCAATGTATGACTGGAAATATTTACTATTCATTTTAAACCTGAGACTGTCTCTCAGGTACCCTGTCACATCTTTCTTTTCTCAGGGTAATACAAGATTATCACAGTCTGCTAAGATAAACAATGCAAAGAGATTTACTAAAAGAGAATTTGACCCAGCATAGTATCAGTCTTCACTAGCACTGCCAGTAACATCCAGGCACAGCACAGATCTTCAGACATGAGAATCCATCCCAGGTGCAGTAGCCCAGCCAGTCAGCTTGGGAGTGTTAAGTAGCCCCCAACACCTCTGGGAAGATCAGCCAAGTAGTGGAAGTGGTGCTAGTGCTTGAAAAACTGCACAGCTGTCTTTCAAGGGACAAGGGAGCTAGAGGAAAAGCTGCAAATAGAATAACTATTCAGGGATAGATTGATAGAGAGTGAAGGTCACAGAATGGTTATTAAGAATGGAAGTGGTAACAGCAGCAGCAGAAGCAATTTTACCTGACCAGAGCAGATCCAAAAATTGGCCTTTATTTGTACCAGCCCCAGAAATTCTCTTTATCTCCTTTTCATTTGATGGGCAGATGATAGGAAAAAGAAATAGAAGGGATGTCCCCAGAGACCAAATGTTCCTTAACCTCCTAAAGCAAAGGGAAAGGAGTTTGTTTCATTTTGTTGTGATGCAATAATGCTTAAAAAGGACCAGTTTTAGGAGAAAAAAAGTCACTTCCAGTCATTTATGATTTATGCTGAGACAGTACAATGCCAGCATTTCCAGATGTTCAGAAGCCTACTGTAAAAGAAAACACATTTCCTAAAAATTCCTGGGGCATATCTCATTCACGTTCATGACATCTTCAATAAGTAGTATCTTGGTGCCACCTCAGGCTGCTCCTGAGCACTCCCCCAAAGTGGAGGAAGCATGCCCTATAAGAATCTTTAAGCTTTATAAACATTCGGACAAGATGCAGTCTGTGGCACTGAGCTGGAGTTCTCACACTGCTCTAAATCTGCTCGGTTCTAATTAATCCCCAGTTCAGCTATTCCCCAATTCAACTGTGCCCATTTACACTCATTAAGGACATGTCCCTGTCCATCAATGAGGAGAAATTCCTTGAGCTCATCTGTGCTGTAGGTTTTATAATCAGCTTCCCATGTGTGTTTCCTTTTCCATCTGCAGAGAATTTTGCCTGTGTCCTGTTTTATTCCAAGAAAACTACACTTTAGTTCCTAATTTTTGTCATGCAAAATGAGATTGTCACAAGAAATGTGAAACTTGGGATGACAATTTTGCCCTTGATTTAGAAACACTCCTAGGTAAATGTAGGTGTCTCACTAGGCATATTCACTGAGCATATTTCTTCTAATATGTATGCATGTGCATCCACACATACACAGTCATGCCTGTATATAAACATATACTTGATGTCAAAATAAGGACCAGTGAGCACCTACCATTGAAACCACAAAGTGAAATTGAGCTTAAGGTAGTGCTTAAAACCTCGTGCAGTCAGGCCATTTATTTAGGTCCACGTGAAGGCCCAGTTCTGAAAATTAGTCACCTATATCTTTTTCTTTAATGCTTCATCTTTATTCTAAAATATTTAGATCCATATTTAAAAGTTACATCAATGGCCACAGAGAGAACAGGAATAATGAAGTGGTTAGAACCTAGAGAAATGACAGGACTATTCATAATCATCCCCTTGCTTGAAGCCATTTGATTTTGTGGTATGAAAACGACAAACTGTGTTTGTGAACAACACATCCTTAAATATGGCATAAGAATATGTTCATTATTCCCTGTAAGTAAGACCCCATTACAAGTGATGATGTACCAAAAGTCAAAAATGCTGAAATTCCACTACTGAAAAAAAGTAGTGCACAATGAATCTGTGTGAAATGTTATTAAATCCAGACTAGAATAGTATTTCTGTCTCCATTAGCAACAAGGACCCAAGAGGATGCAGTCACTGACTTAAAGATTGTTTGTGATAAGAATGACAATTTCCCAGAGACACACTGAAGTGATGGCACAAATATTCAGCATGAGTCTCCTCCCCAATTCCCAGTTCAAGTGGTGTTTCAAACCAGTGAGTCTAGTACTGCCAGCCAATCATCATATTATTTATTCCTCTCTTTTTGCATATAGAAGAATCTTTGAGTTGTGTATTAGCAGTGATTCGATACCACTGCAGGTTATAAAGTGTATAAGGAAAAGTTTGGTACAGAGTACTCACTTTACCAGCCATTACTCTTCAGTTTTTTGTCCTGTTCAGTAGCTGTCCCACATATGATCCTTTTCACTATATTCACCTCTTTAGTGAAATTTTACCCAATTATCTGGCAATTCAGGTTATCTAAGGATTTATTTTCAATGAACAGTCATTCAAATGGGTGCAGACTATCTGAGAAATTAAAATAGTTCACTTGGGGAAAAAAAAACCCAAACACATAGGGGTGAAGTTTCCAGATATGATAATGATATTACTTAGAAGGGAATTGTAAGAAATTGAAAGTTTTACCGTACATAAAGATCATTGATTCCTGTGCCAATACATACACGAATTACTTTTCATGGCATAGAAGTTCACAAACACAGACACAGGTCACTTGAATAAGTAGACAGTCCTCCTAACAACTCTCTGGAGGGGTTAAAACCACTGCTTCTTTTAGGACCAAATAGTTTTTCTGTACTTTGTTTTAAAGCTAGCTTTAAATGTGTGTATCTACATGTATCAGAAAGCAGTCACATTAATAATATGGGATGTATACAACACTAGCCTATTTGTTCATTTATTTTCAATGCATACATGTGAAATAACTTCACTGTTTTCCATTTCTCATTTCTGTTTCCTCATTTCAGTTAGATTTATAGCCATAACAAATTACATTTTCAGTTCAAAGTCAAAAGACTTTATTTTTTTTTTCTTCTCCCTGCTATTCTTTTCCCTCAGGTTTCCCAAAGTTTCCTTGTGATTTTGCAGATAAGCATTGCTAATATGTAAGACCCTATTAAAAAAAGTTCAGAACCAGAACATAAAAACTTTTTTGTGAAAAGGTGCACTGCAAACATGAACAGAAGTTCGAGAGTTTATTTTGTAGGAAAAAAAAAATAATCCAGATTGCAACTACCTAATATTTCAGATGCATATCTGTAGTAATGACTACATTTGCTTCTATAAATTGGAGTAAAATGATGGTAATTTCCATTTTCATGTGATCTTTCTTTCAAACTGGAAAGTCCCTGTTAGATAACTGCTTTGAGTTCTCCAGAGTGAGCAAAGTATATTACTGAAAAAGACTCCAAAATTGGGCTTAAGAACAGCCTTATAGCCACAGAGTAGCACTGAGAGGTGTCCTCTGAGGTACTTAACTTTTGGCATAGATGTGCGTATAGCAAAGGAACAGGGCTTTTGTCTAATCCAAGCATATACTTTATTTGCAGCTGATCCCTTTACTCCCTGTAATAGGAGCTAAATCTTCACACCTGACAGACCCTGACAAAGGCCTGGGGACTGAGCAGCGTGCGGACTAAGCCTCTTCCATCATGGTCTGAAAAAGCCCTGGCAATCCAGTGTTTTCATGTTAAACCTGTGCAAGGGAGATCACCCTGAAAACCATGGGGAGTGTTTAGTCTCCTTCTCCCTTTCCACAGTTAGACCTAAAACTGCTGTTGCCCCAGGACAACATCTTTGGGATTCTTCACAGGTCCTTTTTACCAAACCATGTTGAAATGGGCCCCCTTTTAAGCTTACAGCAACTGGGAACCTGAGCCAGAGAAGAACGGCAGTTAGTTATTAGCAAGTTCTTCCAAGGCAGCCTAAAGGGGATTGTCCAGCAGTGTTTGAATATCTAGCTATCAATTCACTGCAGTGCTAGCTAGAAGGGTGAAAAAAAAAAATCTAGTAAATGACTAACATATGTGAATAGAGCAGGACCTTAGCTCTAGATGTACTAATAACTGTGACTTTTTGTACCATTTTTTGGGGAAAAGGTCAGAGGAATTTAACAAACAAGGTACTACCGGGCTTCCTGTTACTTGTAATTACAAGAATGGACAATCTTACGATTTAATAGGTCACATGCTTTTTTTTTTTTTTCCCTTTCTAACATTTCTTAAAAGCAGACAACGGTGTTAGGTGAAAGAACCCCCCAAAAAATAGGAAACCATTGCCATTTAAAACTTTTAGACTAAACATTAACACGTTGTAACTGCTGGTATGCTAGTAGCAGGAACTGGGACAAATCCTGCCTTAACTCCAAGAGTGTGAAGGGCCAAGGTAGCAACAGCATGATGCAGAACAAATGAGCTGTCTGGAAAAGGTAGGAAAAGGATAGCAGAGAGGAGGCACTGCAGAAATAGAGAACGATATTAAATCCAGTTCAAAGACTCATTGTACAGGGGTGTCTGAATACCCTGTAGGTGTGCACAGCTATTACTCCCCCAGCAGATCTAGGGGCAACAGAAATACAGAAAATTTTGCTGTTAGTCAGCTGGAGTGTACTCTCTTAGGAAGCTTTACTGTGGTTTGTCTTAGCTAATCCTTCCTTATTTTTTCTTTTATGGAAGGTTTGCCTTTGCTATGCAATGACAGGGTGTGTTGTCCTTTGGTGCTTTAATTGTATGTATCTCTAGATGTCAAGTGAATGTGCAATTTAAGATGTAGATTGAAACACGGAAAAAAAGACAATGACTATCCTAGAAAGAAAAATTATCTTTGCGTAATAGTTGATATATTCTACAGAAAAGGAAATACTGAGAGAATAAATGATGATAAGCAGGTCTCTCCTTGGTAATTACCACAGAAATACTGAGTATGGATGCTTCAGATCACACTAAAGATTTTAAGTTCTTCCTGTTTCTATTAAGACACACTGATTTTCATTACTGCTACTATATAGTGCAGTTATTTTTCAACACACATCAACACACACACACCCCCGACACACTAGACCGAAAAGCAGGGAACAATAAAACTCAGAACATAGCAGTTATACATTAAACCAAACAGGATCTTGTTATCATAGTACTTACAACACAAACTGGTAGAGAAAATACTTTGCAAACAATTGTAATTCTAAAAAACTATCTTTACTTTGTGCTTATGAGAAAATGTGTTATTGCTGTAAATAACTTTAACGTATCAATGCTTTATTAGTAAGACTTTAACAGTACCTTTTTAAAAGGTTAACATTAAGATTCTTATTTCAATGGGATTGAATATTTTGTGGGATTACTTGATGGCTCTGTATGCAGCCCTTTATTCTCCTACTCCATCTCCAATCTGCAGCCACTTGGCCCTGACAGAAGCCACAGAAGCCTTTATGTATCAGACCTCAAGTGGTTTGAGTGTGTCTAGTGAGGGATCTGTTGCATGAGCCGTGCAGCAGCCGGCTTTAGGAGTACTGTGTTTGCAGGGTCACTTTATCTAGTCTCCTGTAATGACAGGTTATTGTGCAATGGATAATTAATTTAGTAGGCATGACAGAGGCAATGGTCACTCACAACTGACCTGAACAGTGAGTGTGGGATGTATAGGGTCAGGCTGACAGCAGTAACCTCTGCACACAGGGACTGCCCCATAGCACTGTCCCTAGTGCTTGTTGACTCTCATTAATAGTTCTGCTGTGGACAGATGAGAAGTGTCAGAGGTCCCACTGCAGATGCTCGTGTGTGACCCAGGCTTTGGGTAGCTGCCCTGTGTGGTAGAGGAACTAAAGGCTGTAATGAGCCATCAGGCTGGTGTGGGTGGTTTCTCGTGGGTGTACCACTGCTTTTCTATGAGTGAAGGCTACTCCTACCACCCCATCACTGGCCTTTGTGTACCACTTTCTTTCTTTTTTAGTGACAAATTCTTAGACCAGAGAAAGAGGCACGGGAACTCCATGCTTTAAAAGGAGTCTTGGGCTCTCATCAGAACAAGTGCTGGGAACTCACTTGTCCCTCTGGCCCTATGCAATTTGGAATGCCAGGAGCAGCAGTGGCAGCTGGTCTGGTTCTCACAGGGTCAGTACTGCTTGCTGCAAAGCAGAGAGGAGCTGATCACAGGGCTGGGCAGGAGCAGTGTGCTGTCTGCCTGCACTCTAAGCACTGTCAGGAAAATGTGATTTACTACCAGTTGGGGCCCGATCCTACAAGATGCTGAGCACCATATGGCACACACAGAGAAACCTCTTTCCACACACCTCCTAAGAAGTCAGCAGTTTTTAACTTTTACTTTTCCATGAAAAAATGCTGCTGGTATAAGAGACTAAATTTTGTAATAAAAAGTGAAAGGTAGCAGCTAACACAGCACCATTTAAAGCTGCATCTGGAATACAATTGCTGTTTAAAACCATTGGGGGAAAGCAAGATATGGAGCATCAGAAGAGGGTTTTGAATGGAGACCTTTAAAAAAGAAGAATGTGTTATAAATAATAAACACCTATACAGTTGTATGTGATATAAACCAAGTTCTGTTTCAGTGCCTTGGTGGCATTAATAAACCTCTCGGCTTAATTCTCCTGGTTTATGAGATCACCAGCACCCCTCTATGGAATTACATGCTTTTCCACCACAATGTAAAAAATCATTAGGACAGTTTTTCAATATTTTGTTATTGTTTGACCTACAGATTAATATGCCTCTCTAGAATTTGCATCTCCCCTATTGTCTTTGAACAAATTATAGCACAATAAACGCTGTCTGACTAGAGTATTATGTAGCATTTTGCTACTTGCAGTATAGCTGTGACTGACTCCTGCATCAGCAAAAATGATTAGAATAAAACAGTTAGGTTTTTAGGAGCTCTGAGATTGCAATGAGGTTATAGATCAGAAGATATTTTCTTGCACTAGTGCCCTTGGGCTCAGGAAAACAATCTGGCTGTTAAATGTTAATTGCTAAATTAGTGAATCCTAAGCTAAACGGAGGTGGGTTCTTCAGGCTGGATTGACTCTGTTCATCAAAAGAAAATAATCAAGATCACTGTAAAATGTTTTCTGCAAAATCTGAAAGAACACAAAATTGCCTGCATTCAGTGTCAATTACTAGAATTCAGCATCAATTCAGGCTACATTCACAGAAAGGTTCTTTTCATTACTCTCACTTCGGTGAAAACTTTCAGAGTGCTTTGTACTTCTGCAGTAAATATGGGAAAAATTTGCTGTTTCACCTGGGTTTCATGTGAAACCCAGAAAACTCTAGCTCTTCAGGCTTGGCTGGAACTTTGAAAATGTGATCCTTTGTATGTCAAAATCATTTTCTGCCTGAAGATCATCAAATAACAGTTAGGAATTCTAGGAAGGGGAGACAAGTAAGTGAGAGCCTGGGAAGAAGTGATGAATAACCAGGATTGTTCAGGGGAAAGAAGCAGTGCCGGAAGGAAGCCCGGGGTGTTTATGTGAGCAGAGGAACTGGAACAAAAAGCAGGAGAGCTTGGAGAAGTTAGTCAATGGAGTGGCAGGAGGAAAAAGAAAAAATATTAGGGATTCTGTGAAAGGAAGGAAAAGGTGACAGCACCAGAGACTGGGTGCAAGAAGCAACGGAATCTTGAACTTAGAAATCAGAGACCTGTCAGAGAGTTTGTGTAAGAGACTGAGGCACCAGCTGAAGTAGTGGGACATTGTCATCAGGGACCAGAAGCGTGGGAAAAGTGATAAGGAGGAACAACATGTCTAGGTTTTGAGACAAGATCACTGGTAACTCTACAAAAAAAACCAAAAAAACCCAAACAAACAAACAACAAAACCCCAAATACCGGGCAGCAAAGAGGATGGGATTGAGCTATTTGCTAATTATAGATCTCCTTTTCATGCTCCTGCTGAGACAAAGAAATAATGAGAGTCAATGAAAAAATTAAACAGAAAGCAAGAAAATGAAACATGTATGGATACACAACAGTCCTTAACTACACGTATTTAATGATCATAAGGATTTATGTGTAACTGCACACAGCTATAGTCATGCTCATGGGATGAATGATTTTCATAAAATAAAAACAGCTGTGGGGAAATGTTCTCAAACTGTAATAGTAACAATAAAAGCAGTAAAATTAAAAGATGCACCTTAAAATATTATTCAGGCTGACAGTCTATATGCAACTATCTTTTAATACCAGATACAGCTCAATTAAAATGCAATTATAAGTACAATATTTGCTCCATATTTTGTGCATGCTTTGAGAATAGCACCAAATACTCTAATATAAGTTTATCTTTTTAATGAGCTTTGGGTTATTCCATGAACATGTGTATCTTAATAAGGACTGTGCATTATATCCTCTATGGGACATTGAATATGGTTCAATGTAGAGATGGTAAAATAACTTGGATGAAGTGAAAAGTAGAAAAGGAATAAGAATGACGGAAATTTACATGTAATAAAGTTTCCCAGCAATGTGGTGGTGGGAAGCAATGTGACTTTCAAGGTCTGAAGGGAGGGGAGTTCCATTCCAGAGGTCCTTGGAGGCAAACAAAAGTCCGATTCCTTTCTACACAAGGATTGTCAAGGAAAATAATTTTCCTGCTTGCCAAAATCTCTGAGATTTCTAGAATTCTCCATTCCTCCCTGAGATGAATTTAGACCAGTTGGGGTGAAACAATATGGAGGAGTTAAATCACTCTCCTTGCAATAAGGATGTCAATGTCGCTCTTTCACTGAGTCACATTCACAGAATCACAGAATCACAGAATCACAGATATTAGGGGCTGGAAGGGACCTAGAAGATCATCTAGTCCAACC
>WYEA01019827.1:30344-46100 GCA_033558465.1 Alcedo atthis | reverse complement strand
TCTAGGTGACCCTGCTCAGGCAGGGGGGTTGGACTAGATGATCTTCTAGCTCCCTTCCAACCCCTAATTTCTGTGATTCTAAAGATGGCAAAATTCTGCCAACCTTCGTAGCTAATACCTCGTTATAACTTCTTTATTCAAATCTGCCTCTGGTTTACGTAAAGATCTAAAAACACAGGTGTCCTTGCAACAACCAGTTAGGTCACACGTAGTTGTTATTGGTACTGTCTATAACCCGCTGCTGCTCCAGCTAACGGGGGTGAATTTGCCGTTTATCGCCTAATGCAGAACCGAGACGAAGCAAGTGTCTCGGCTACGTGCGCGGGCGGCCTAACTTCGCACACCCGCTGAACGACCTTTCCGTGGGGACTACGTTTCCGACCCGAGTCGGGGACGGGAGGACGAAACGGCCCCGGCTCCGCCCCCCTCCCCCGCTCCGCCCCCCGGGCTGCCGAGGCGCCGCCTCTCAGCGGGTTAGGCCGCGCCCGCCGCCGGAAGTGCCCCCCTCCGCCGCTTCCGGCGGCCATTGAAGGGCGGAACCGTTGCTACGGGACGCGGGAAGGGAGCGGCGGCGCGCGGGGAGGTGTCATGGCCGCCGGCTGGATGGTGAGGGGGAGGCCCGGCCCGCGTCGGCCGCAGTTTGGGGGTTTTGGTGCTGGACAGGGCTGGACTGAGAGGGGGAAGGCCTAGGGACATCCCGGGCTTCTGGGAGAGCGCCGGAGGGTGGGCCGCGGCCCCTGGGACAGGGTGTTGAGGGAAGGGGGTCCTGGCACTGGGTGGGAGTTGGTGTCCGCGATCCCTGGAGTGTGGATTTGATAGGGGGTGTCGCTCTGGGCGGTGCTGGGCAAGGAGGGAGACCCTGGTGCTTTAGGTGAGGGGGGAAGGCAGGCCCGGTGCTGGGCTGGGGGTGTGCAGGGAAAGGCCTGGGGGCTGTGGAGGCGGTCTGGGGGGAGGTTTAGTACTGCCGAGCGTGGGGTGCACAGCGGCGTCTTATCTGGGCTTGGGTTGTGGGATGACACCTCCCAGTGGGGCCTGGGAGGGACTTGGGGCAGAGTTGGCCTTGTGAGAGCTTAATGCTGCTGTAGCTCAGGAGCTGGGGGGGGGAGCTCTGGGTCTTGGGGTGCTTTTGTGCAGCAGGGATTGGTCTGTGTTTGTGTGCAGGGGCACCTCTAGGATGTGGTGGATCTGGATCTGGGGAGGACTGGTGCTGGGTGTGGAGGAGGTCAGCCCCATTCTTCTGGGGCAGGCTGGAGCTGCAGTAAAATTCTGATGGAGAGCAGGCTGTGATGGGGGTTGCCAGGAAGTCAGAGGCTGTGGTTGAGAGCAAGGATTATATTCCTAAGTCTGGACAATTTTCAAGTGTTACAACCTGTCATAATGGTTCCCTCGGTGGTTTGGTTTTATTTTGTGTATTTTATCCCTTTCCCCTGACCTCAGGCATTGTTTGGCCTTTGCAGTGAGGTGCTGTATAGGGTCATGCTGCATTCCTCAGGTGTAGGGGAAGGGTAGTGGGTCAGTCTATTTTGCTGCAATTCAGCTGCAACCCAGTCTTTCAACAGATGTGCTAAGTCTTCCCCCTTCTGTGCAAACAGTGGCCTCTTGGCCACACCAGGGCTGAAATGGGCAGTTGTCAGAGCAAAGCTGAGCTTGACTGTCTGCTCAGGTGGTCATTGACATGGCTGACCTGTTCCAAAGACAACTTTGGAACAGTCTCTGCCAGCAGCCTGTTGTAAAAATGCACCAATTATTTGTACAGGTCTCCTCAGATCCAGGGGAGTTATCAGTAATTTGCCTCCTTCAGAGTTTGTTGATACATGTGAAATTTGTGTTTTGTGTTGCATGTTGTTGTTATCTCTGACTGGCTTATGTGGGATGAACACGTGGCTTGCCTTGCTTGTTGTTGAAATAAAATGTGTGAAGGTGGTTCTTAATCTCTACACCTCTTGATGTTATTGTCTTCTAGGAAGATCCGTCCCTGGAGAGACACTTCAAAGGCCACAGAGATGCCATCACTAGTGTGGACTTCAGTCTTAATAAGAAACAATTAGGTAAATAGTCTCTTGGTGTTTTGATGGCCAGATGATAAAGAGTGAGCTTCTCTGCTGCAGTTAAATAAAGGGAGTAGTGGAGGTGCTGAGTTCTGTAAGGGCAAAGAACTTGTTTCCACGATAAAGAGGATTTCAGGGTGAACATTTGTCTGAGCTTTGAAAAAATTCCTGTTGAATCATAGTGGTTGCAGGTTGTGTGCATCCTGCTAGAGCTGTAGGGACATCCACTTGCACTTATTTCACACACCTGGCTTTACCATGCAGCCAGCTTAAGGTAAAATATCACTGTTTCATCTCCATCTTCTGCTTCTCCCCCTTAGTCAGCTCGTGGTTATAGCAAGGCTTGTGTCCTAGCTGCTGTTCAGCCACCCACAGTGTCTGCAGTGAGGAGGAGCCAGGAGGGTGTCTGGCTCCTAACAAGGTTCTGTTCAGTCTGTGGGGCACGGTGGGCACAGCTTTGGCTCTCAGAGCAAAGGCAGAAGGATGGGTGGGCAGCAGGTGCAGTCACCTGGGGAAAGAGAAACGTGGCAGCTGAGGGGGAATAATCCTGTTCTGCATCTTACAACCTATGTAATGCACTGGAAGCTGCTAGGAAATGAAAACTAATCACCCTTGTTTGGAACCCCCCTCTCTGCTGTTTTTGTTATTTGCTGTTGCTTTTTATTCCCCCAGGTGAGTACAGAAACAGGCATGAGTGCAAGGGGGGGGTGAGTAGCTGGAGGGACCCATCTCCACTCATAGTTCCTTAGGTGTTCTCCTGGCTGCCATCAGGTCCTGCTGGCCCTTCCTGCTGTGGACAAACAAAGTGCTGCTCCAATTGCACTGCAAGCTGTGGTTTTCATAGCTTGTTAGGAGCTGCTGAGCTGACTTGGATCAGTGTTTTGCCATGAGAGAGGTGTTGGAGGAGATGTAGCTGCTTGCCTTTTACCCTTCAGGGCTTCTCTGCATCTGGGGTGTTACCTGATGTTTAACCTGCTGTAGCTGCTTGCTGCTGCTGCTTCCCAAGACAAAAGTGATGGGAATGAAGGTTCTCTCAGACCTTTTGTGCATCTCTGTAGTTTGTGTGTGTGTGTTTGCAAGAAGTTTTACCAGCTTTGCCCCTGCAGGTGTTCCACGAGATGATTGTTGTCAGTAAATTGTTACTCCAAGGCAGCGCGTGGCTGGCTTTGGTTTGAACTGCCGATGGAACTCACGGTGTAAATTCAATGGTGGAGCTTAAAGGACGGTGTGCTTGAGACTGCTGGAAGCTCGTGGTGGCCAGCTGAGTGTACAATGTCATTGTAATCCAGCTGAGGAACTCTTGCAAGCTCGTTTTTGTGTTGACTTTGCTTTCGTTGCAGCGAGCGGCTCGCGGGACTCGTGTGTGATGATGTGGAGCATGAAGCCCCAGATGAGAGCCTGTCGCCTCGTGGGCCACAGAGATGCTGTCATGTGCATTCAGTTTTCACCTTCTGGCCACCTGCTGGCTTCAGGCTCTAGAGACAAAACAGTTCGTTTGTGGGTCCCCAGTGTGTAAGTGCATTGTGCTTTCTGTCTCTTGGGCTAACTGCAGTAGGAATTGCTTATTGCTTCTCGACAGCAGTTCTCCAGCCGTGGGACTGGGGTCTGTATGAGGGAAAGGGGAACCACTTTCTCTGCAGCTCTGACAAAGGAGAAGTAAACTCTTCTTGAAATTGCATTGGAAACAAAAGCAAAGCCGTTTGCAAAGCTTAAAGTCAGTGTTACCTTCCTGTGCTAATACAACACATCACTACTGCAAGTCATTGGTGGTGAGCTACTGGATTTTTCTTCCTCATCCTTCCCCAGTATGGCTTTCCTTCCAGCAGATTTGTCTTCAGCTTCCCTGCCCGTGTTAAGCAACAGGAAGCTGAGGGGTAGTGATGGGGAGAGACCTATTTTGTGAGCAGGGTGGAGGTTGCTACCTTGTGTGCTTATTGTAGCCCCCAGAGCACTTAGGTGCCTTTAACCTTTGTCCTGGTCTGACACCAGTCATTCTGTGCTGCACTGCTAGTAAAAGATGGTGTATTACCATGGTAAGTCTGCTTTGGATTGTGTATTGACTTTCTTTTTTTGTGAGCTTGCATATGATGAACAAAAATTTACTTTCAGTACCTTCCTCTAATTATGAAGCTTACTTTTTTGAGTAGAAAGTTTAGTTGCTTTAACTCAGTGACACTTGTCAAAGTCATGGCAATAACTGGGTGAGACTCCTCAACTTGCATTGTTTTAAATATGTCTTTAGCAAGGAACACTTAACTGAAGTGCAACACAAACAGGAGAGTGCTGGAGAACTTCTGCTTGAAGACTTAATCCTGCTGCAAGCAGTGAGGAGCTTTTTGCAGCCACGATGCAGAAAAGTAACTGCCAGTCTTTCCTCTGGTCTCTTGATTCCCACACTAAGCAGTGGGATTGTTGTTTTCAGAATGGACAGACATAGAAAGTGGTGCTGGAGGTCCCTTTGCTCATGGTCTTGTAAATTGCTGCTGTCAAAGACCAAAGGATTGTATCCAGAAACACACCTGAGGATTGCCCTGGCAAAGAAAATGGGATTAAAAGCAAACAAACAAAAAAACCCCAAACAAAACTGCACAGAAAACATGTTCCAACTTCAAAATAAACATGTTGCTACAGGAACCTGGGAAGGCATTTCTAGCTGTTTATTTTTTGAGTTCTTGTGGTTATGATTACCCATGGGAAGCTTTATTTGTTGACCCATTAAACCGTAAGTAATCTCTGCCCTGATAGATTATGAAAGTGACTTTAAAAAATCTGTAATAAGTGCTTTAAAATATCTTAATTTTTAGTGAAATAGAACAAAATTTTGCAGATCCTCATAAATCAAGCATGTCAGAGAAGGGCCCGTGTGGCAAGGGAGTTTCTGTGCTGGTTGTGAATACCTTGATGCATAGCACCTTTAATCTCTGTGTTTATTTAGTATTCTGTGACAGTTTACCCTCTCTAAATAGAGGGGGGTGGAAAAAAGTGGTGATGAATCAGGTTTGAGACCTTCAGCTTTCCAGTTTTACACTGACACTAAAGGGAGGAAGAAGCTTCCCCCACAGTTCATGGGCCAGGAATTTATTTGTAAAGGCTGAAAACTTGCAGTCCCTCTCAAGGGCAGCATGTTACTGAAGGAGTTAATGCTGCCCTGCTGTGGATTTCTTTCTTGGGGATTTGTTTTTTTTTAAGCCATGCTGACAGTGTTTTGTGAGTCTTGTGTTTCTGCATGAGGTTTCATCAGGCTTGGGCATGTTCTGTGGCTTTGGACAGAAAGAAAACTTTCCTGAGCAGTAACCTTTTCTGTTCCTTGCCTTCTGGCAGATAAAGGATTAAATAAAACTAGACAGCCCTGACATTTTCTGAGAAGGGAGGGAGTGTTGCTGGAAGATATGTAGTAGTTTGATTTTTTGGCCTTGACAGTTTTAGGAGTCCTCAGCCTCAGTATAAAACCTGTTGCATCCTAATGGAGAAGGAAGCAGCTACTGTGTCTTCCTTTTGTTCCCTTCTGTCTGAATACAGAGTCCCTGGTAGAACAGTACATGCTGGAGATGCATCTTTGGACCAAGAATCCCCTGTACCTCTTGGTTCTCTAAATATACTGAGCTTTGCATCTCTGACTGTGCCTTGTGGGTTTTTTTTTTTTTCCTAAAAGAATGCCTGGTGTTCACTTGGAAGTGATGGCTACAGCAGAATAACAGTACCTGGTTAATGCTCACCTGCTTGTTGATGGTGCTCAGCATGCAGAGGCTCTGTCCTTCCTGGTGCACGATGCCTGTGCTGTGGTGCAGTTTTAAAGTGCTCTTTCCTTCCCCCCCCCAGCAAAGGAGACTCCACTGTGTTCAAGGCTCATACAGCTACTGTCAGAAGTGTTCATTTCTCCAGTGATGGCCAGTCCTTGGTTACAGCTTCTGATGACAAAACAGTCAAAGTGTGGACAGTTCACAGGCAGAAGTTTGTGTTCTCACTGAGCCAACACATAAACTGGGTTCGCTGTGCCAGGTACGTATGGTTTGCTGACCAGCAGAGGTGGGGATGTCCCCCCCCACAGCACAGCCTGAGTGTTGTGGTCCTGTGCAAGATGTGTTCTGTTCAGGGTGACTCAGAGGTGCCCAGTGACTGGTGGATCCTGTCAACCTGTAGAGAGAGCCCTTTGGGTAGTAGCCCTGTACCCTCTCTGTGTTTCTTCAGGGGTCTTTGTCAAACAGAGACTTTCCTGCTTAGGGGTTTGTTCTGTGTTTTGCTTTTACTTGGTATGGAGCCTGCTGCATCTTACAGGAGCAAAATGAGAGGTTTGTGTTATTTCAGCTTAGATCTATTTAATAGTGCCTCTAGTTCAAAATGTTCACCTGTGCTCCTTTCAAAATGCTGACAGTGCTGCCACAGTTCACATTATTTTCTGGTAACTGTCTCTGTTTTTCAGTCATTTTGAGGCATTTTGATGTATATGCACATCTAGGATAAAGCCACTGTTTCCCTTGAGGTGAAAAATTCATTATAATTCTTGAATGTGGTGGGTGGCAGTGGCTGTGGTAGGATAGATGCCCACAGTAGAGCAGAGACTGTTTTTCCAGTCTGTATGATGATGTTCTCTAGTTATGGACTCAGGTCCTGATCCTGTAAAAAGTATACCTGTGAACATACTGATCTGTTTTGTACATGAAATTTTGAGATAGAAGAACATAATAAGCTTCTAAGGCACTTAAATGTTGAAGCTTCTCCTGAGGCAGCTGTTACCTTGGGAGTAATTGTATTGCTCTGAATATTTGTTGCAGTTGCAGGTCTTGTTTTCAATTGGATCAGAGAACCAACTTGTGATACTTTTAAATTGAAGCAAATAAGATCTTTTGTCAGACTCCAGGCTTCCTGGAGCATTATTTTATGTACTTGTGGAATTAAGGATTTAGGGCTTGCCTGTTTTTTTTTTTCTTTCAACTTACAACGATTGGATTTTTAGAGTTGCTGCTGTTAGTGTGACTTGAAGAGTGAGGTGTGTTTAGCAACATATCTTGACAGCTGGTCCATTTCAGACCACTCTTCACACATTTTGTTTGAAGGCATTTTTTAATTGCTGTACTTTTCCCCCTAGATTCTCTCCTGATGGAAGGTTAATCGTGTCAGCCAGTGATGATAAAACTGTCAAACTGTGGGATAAAACCAGCAGAGAATGTATACACTCCTTCTGTGAGCATGGAGGGTAGGTACCCAGTGGTGCACAAGGCCTGGCCTTCTGGTGAGTTCTGCCACAGGAAAGCCTGGTGGCTCTACCTGCTTTTGTCCCTGGTCAGAGTTTCTTGTCCTGGAAGTGGTTTCTACCTCTTAACAATCATTAGCACCTATTACAGAAGTAGCCAGCACAGGATTAGATGCAAAAAGAGCTTCCAGAATTGCTTTGACCTTTTTATGACTTCTCCAGACTGGAATCTTGAGGGTTGTATTTCAATAACAGTCCAAGCTGCCAAGCCTTAGTTTCTTTATGCTTATTTGTCTTTGGAGGTGCTGAAATTATTTATTTTTCTAGCTACGTTAAACTTTTTTCATTTTGCTCTAAGTTGAAGTAAGAGGGAAAAGGTGTTCTGGGAGAGTGGATTCTTTGTTTCATCCTCCAATTTTTGCATAACAAGGTTATTCCAAAAAACAATTTGTATTCAGAAAAACAGCTATTGAATGAGGAAAATGGATAATGCTGAGCCATAGCAAAAGGTAATGTGTCCAGAAGCACAAAAAAATCCTTGGGGAACAGAGAGTGGAATATTCCAAATTTCCTTCTGCATTGAATTTTTAAGTACAAAGTTGTGTTCCCTTAAAGGTGATACATGATATCAGGATAAATTCAGACAGCATTATTTTTTCCAGTGCTCTTAAGGATATAGCTTGTCCAGACACTCTATTGAAATCTTGTTTTCCTCAGCATTTGTTAGAAGAACACTGAAAGGATAGTTGATTTATCAAATTGGCTGGATTGGATGAGGAGTTATAAGATGCTCTTCACCAAAGGTTCTGAAGGTTTTAACTGTACTTGTGTGTTCAAGATAAAAATTGATTGCATACAGGTCTAGAAAGGAAAGTGGTCTCAGCATCACCACCTTCCAAGTAACAACTTCTGGTTTCAGGCACAGACTGATTCAATTCCATCTTGAAATTAGTCAAGTGGAATAAAAGAAAATTCTATTTTCAGTCTTGTACACACAAACTATTTATTAGTTTAATAAAAGACATGTTATGCAAACAATTAATGAATATTTGAAAATGTTGTAAGAGAGCCCTCAGATTGCAGAATTTTTGTACCTGTGGCTCCTACTCCTGTAATGCAAGAGTGTTGTTGGATGTGGTAGACTTGGGTATAATCCTGCAGTCAGGGTTGTAAGCAAGGTCTTCAGAGATACTCAGTGACATAAATTCTCAGGTTATCTCCTTTCTGTGATGTTCAGTGCATCAAGATGCACATTCCCTTCTTGAAAAAAAACCAACCTTCTGGATCTTTAGCAAGAGTTGAATATAAAGAGTTGGATTTAACTGCAATCTACAGGTTTGTGAATCACGTGGATTTTCATCCCAGTGGCACGTGCATTGCTGTGGCTGGCACAGACAACACAGTGAAGGTGTGGGATGTTAGGATGAACAGACTTCTTCAGCATTATCAAGGCAAGTTAAGGTCTTTAATTTAAAGTTGCACCTTTCCACATATTGATGTGAATTGCTCTGAAGTCCAAGGGCTGTTTCTCTGTCACCTGCTGCTTTGCCAGAAAGGCACTCACTGGGTTAGGCCTGCCAGTGGAAGATGTTCCTTTTTTTTTTTTTGCTTTTTTTTTTGGTGTGCAGCAAAAAGGATGTGGCCTTTGCCTCTGAATAAACCCCTAGAAGGAGTTGGGTGCATTCCAGTGAGGCAGAAGGTTAAGTTTACCTTATTAGGTATGAATATGTTAACAAA
The DNA here is from genome assembly GCA_033558465.1 of Alcedo atthis. Lineage (NCBI taxonomy): Eukaryota > Metazoa > Chordata > Aves > Coraciiformes > Alcedinidae > Alcedo > Alcedo atthis. The sequence continues at coordinate 37,124 of WYEA01019827.1, read as the reverse complement.
GGAAAGTAAAAATCAACCAGTTGCAGTTCTGTATCACATTCTTCTCAATCCATACATTCTCAAGCACAGTTTCCAGTACAGGTAGCTTATTAATCTTCATTTTGTTAGCTTTTTTTGTGAAGACTGCTCTGGCATGCTAGTAAAGCAGATCAGAGATACAGGGGTGCAGCTTGGTTCTTTCTCCCCTCAGCATCAGATGCTATCAGTCCCTGCTATGAGAGCCTCACAGCTGAATGCCAGGAAGAAAGCACAGGGTAGTAAAATTACTTGCAGTTTATTACTATGTATTTTGCAAGTTAAGGGACAGAAAATTACTTCTAAAATGGAACTTCTGATCATCCTGGCTTTATGTTGCTAGAGTCAATCTCAAAACAAATGCAGTTTGTCTGCAGAGAAGCTATTAACATGAAATCTCTTTGTGTTCCATAAAGTGAAATCTCCCCCAAAAGAGCTTGCTGAGGAGCAGTAACACTCTGCAAGCTTAAGGATGCTCTTGTAAGTTCTGCTGTATATAGCAGGCTGTTCTTTTTCTGTGTGATCTGAGTAATAAACACTGTTTGTGGCACCACTATCATTGGAACAGGACTTTTTCTTGGGTAGGAAAAAAAACCCCAGTCCTTATTTTAGCTTCCTGGGGTGGTCCTCTTGAGTGTGCTCTCACTGGGTAGTCAGGTTGAGCACTGAACTTTTTCAACTCTAAACACTCCTGATCTTCTTGAGCTCTCACATAATGCCATTTTTTCACTTATTCTTAAGGACTCTGAAGTCTCTGATAGTTAGAAAAAAATAAATGATCAAAAATCAGCATTTTGACTCTTGTCCCAGTTCACTGGCTACAATTCCAGTGAATACTGAAGTGTGATTCTTTGTGCAGCAATTGTTGCTACATCATGGCCCATGTTGGGAAGGCCTTCCTGAAATCTTCCTGCTACAATAAGTGGCACATTTAAGTATTTGACCAGTGTGAGATTAGGCCGTGGGCTTTGTTGGCACCAAGCAGCCCCACTAGATGGCAGCTCTCCCTTCAGTACCTGCCGGCTTTCCAGGCCCATTTCAAAGACTGAATTGCCCCGAGGGCTTCCCAGATAAGCAGTCCTGCCATGGATTCCTGCGTGTTGAAGGTGGGTGATTTGCCAGAACTGATGATGCTTTTAGCAGTGTCTTGTTAGCAGGACTTGTCCCAGCCGTGGCATTTGTAAATGCAAGTTGGAAGCAGAGCAAACTGCACAACCATTTGTTGTGTGGGGTTTTGTTGGGCTTTTTTTTTTTTTCCTGTAGAGAAATAAAGTATGCTTTGCTCATGCTTACTGTACAGGAGAGCAGCCAGGCTGCTTTATTAAATTTCCTTCTTGGCACTGACTCTTGGACAGCAGATGATCCCCCTACAAAAAGAGCCAGTTTATTACCTGACTTTTTTTTTTTCCCCTGTGCAAAGCTGTGTGTGGGGGCATCTCTGTTCCATGTCTATGGAAACAGCTCTAACTCTTAATTGCTGTGTAAAAAGAGCAATTGGTGCTTTCAGGTGGGCCTGAATGATGGTTTTCTGTTTGCTAGGGACTGGGACTGTGGCAAGTCAATCCTAATTTATCTTCTTACTGCTGATTGCTAAGCTGTTGCAATCACTGATTACATAAAAGTAGCTGTACCAAATCTGGTTATGCTACTTTTAGTCATTCTACAGGCTGACAGAGCCCAATATTAGTCATTAACCCCCCAGTATAAGTCCTGAACTGGTTGCTGTGGGGCATGGCTGGCAGCAGGGTAGGCTTTCACACCACCTCGTCCTGCACCAGCTGCACTGTTTACAATGTGGAATCTAGGAAGGTTACAGGACATGCTGACAAGATTTTTAGAGGTGCTGTGAATCTTCTTGTGGGAGGTATGAGCTGCTCTGGCACAAGAGAGGTGAAGTTTTCTGATCTTTATGGCAGCCAGGAGTTCCTTGGGCACCAACTGCATCTGCTTTCATGGCCACAGTCTGTGTGTTTTCTTTCCATTATGAAAAGGTTTTTTGGTGAGGATGGAAATACTTCAGTCACTCTCTGGAACCTGGAGGATGCATATTTAAATTTGTCTGCTTCTGGTGTGATTCTTTCAGGGCTTGCCTTAGCTAACAAAATATGTTTGCCTTCATCTGCCTATAGATGGGGTGAGAACTGTATTTTGCATACTTCCAGGAGGAAAATCTCCACATAAACTTTCTCCTTTAAGTCATGGTGTAATACAGGGATTGGGAGGCTAGAGGAAGATCTAGCTGTGCCATAGAGGCAGTATTCACCACCAGAAAGAACTGTTCAGAACTGATTTGTGTTCAGGTTTTCTTCTGTGTCTTTTAGTAGTCTAGGTCAAGAGGAATCATGGTCTGAGAACTCAAGCTGAAGTATCTGATGTTCCTGAGTGTTTCAAAAGCAGATGTGTTCTGTTTTACAATTGAGCAAGGCTGTATCAGACTTCTGCTTTAAATCCTCTTCTGAAAAAAAAAAGGGTTTTTGTTTCTACTGTCAAGTTATGGTTTGTTTGTTTTTTGGTTTGTTGGGCTTTTTTGTTGTTTGTTTGATTTGGGCTTTTTTAAGATGCAGTTGGAATTTGAAATGCACAGTAGATTTGCAAGGGAATATAAATTTTGTTGAGGGGATGTATTAGTAGATTTGAGATGCCAGAAAATTTGGAGGGCACATAGTATTATTAAGAGTAATTGTATGGTTAAACCCATCTTTATAAATGGGTTTATAAATAGTCTTAAATATTCTGTAATGCCACATAAGCTCAGAAAGCTGTGCCTGTGTAAAGTACTGCATGTTCTCATAAATACATATGTTCAACAGCCTGTTTTGTAAAAGTTGGAGGAAAAAAGCCCTGCACTAGGTAGATGTTTAATGTTAAAGTGAACATATGTGTAGTTTCACTTTATTTTTCCCCCCCCCCAGAGCATTTTCTTTAGCTCTTTTCAAAATAACTCTTAGGGTTCATTTTAGTGCAGAAAGGATTTCTTTACTGGAAGTTCACAAGCTTGATAATTTGCCTGTTCATACTGGTTTTAAATTCTTGGTGGGATAGATTGGATGTCTGAAGGAATAATGCTTATCCTGGACCATTTTCAGGTTGCTGGTGGTTCTTTCTGAGTTTCTCTTAAACCCAGTCTTGGTTAGAGTTGGGTAGTAAATGTAAAGAACCTGGGCAATGTTCACTTTGAGGTTTGCCTGTTCTGTTTTGGTAAGTTCTGTCTTCTCCTTACTGTGCTAGCATATAAAATGTATTTTAGAATGACTTTGCAGCAAGAACAGCAGCTCCAAGATGGTAAAACAGGTCAGTGTCCAGTTCTGTCACAGGATCACATAGCTTGCTTGTCATTATGGTTATATTTTGGGGCTACACCAGAAGCTTTTATAGCCTTAAATCTCCCAGGATAATTGGCAAAGCTTCCTTTTTCCATAAAGTAGTGCCTATTTTTACAGGATGTGAGTAACTGAGTCCTGTCCTCCTCTGGTGCTTTGAAGAATTTTTGTGGAATGTTTCACCCACCATAACTTTCCTGTTAAACCTCGTAACAGGACATTGAAATGTGCTTGTACTTTGGTTTTTTTTTTCTCATGTAAACTGCTCTTGGTGACTTTTACATACATTTTTTCCATCCTTAGTGCACAGTGCTGTGGTAAACAGCCTTTCCTTTCACCCCTCTGGAAACTATCTGGTTACTGCTTCCAATGATTCAACTCTTAAAATTCTGGACTTGCTAGAAGGAAGACTTCTGTATACTCTCCATGGTCACCAGGTGAGGCAAAGCTATTTATGCAGTGATGTGCAAACTCCTAATTAACTGGGCAGGCCTGTGCTTGAGCCTTTCACTCTGCATGGCCAAAAACCTTTGGAAAGCTTCCTTGCATAAAACTGTAATGACAGTAGTACTGTCAGTCTTGGAGATGACTGCATTTCTGAATGGAAGGCCTGGACAGGGGTGGGAGGTAAGGCAGGAATGTATAGGATGAGAAAGCAGACAGCAAGAGATCCATTATTTAGGCTGCAAGTCTAAGACCTAAGGGGCCCAGTCAGAGCTGCACTGGAGATTCTCCCAGGTCTGTTGTGCACTCTCTGTATCACAGCTCTCTTTATCTCTCTGGAGAGTGGTGCCAGTAACACTTGGCCCCCCTGCCATAGGTGCTGTGAAGGTAGCTGCTGTTCACCTTCTGGAGGGGTTAAAGGCAGTAGTGGTAAAACAGAGGAAATATATTTTGGGGTGTGATTTGGGAACATGTTTCCATTTTATTGACAGGCTGAATTAAATAATTGAAGGTAATAAATGCTGCTGATCAGTTAAGTTTAATTGATTGGGCTATTAGTATTATGCTGCTGGATATGTTGCTTCTAAGGTTAAGTATATGAGTGCTTGGAGGTCTCTTTTTAAATGTTAAATGGAAATAAATAGACTAATTGTCCATCCTGAGTGGGGCTTAAAGGCATGGAAAAGCAAACCTGCTTTAAAAATTACCTTTCCATAGGGACAAAGAGAACTAACTCTCAACCCACTTATTCCTTTGTTAAAATGGCAGCTGAGTCTTGAAGAACCAAAACTTGCTGGGGAAAATGACAGTGTAAAGCTGTTGGGGATAGTTCTGGGCAATAATGGTAGTTGTGTAAGCTGCAAAGCTGATAATTCTGTCATCCTGTGGCTTTGTTTGGTGAATACCTTCTCTGATGTCTGAAAAGGTCACATTTGTCCTTTAACTTCTGTTTTGCTGTGCATTAATAAACTTTCTTCCTTTTTTTGTAATATTAATGGAAAAACAGGATAGTCTCATATTTAATCAGAACCTTTAATGAATTAAAGCTTTAAAACTAACCAAAGGGTTCAAATGCTGAGGAGAATGAGGGCAAGAGACAAATGCTGGATAACCTAACAAGTAAGTCTTGACTGAAATGAAGAATTTCTTAATTTCAGAACTGGACTAAGTGCATACTCCTGTCAGATAGGGGCTGCAAAGCCTCTAACTGTTGTCTTCATCTTGTTTTCATAATTGTTTTTTGTGTTAATTTTCCAAGTGAGTTCTTGGCAGGTATCTTTCTGGAAAAGGTGGTGTGGAGGAACAGTGGATCTTCACTTGGTGGGGGATGTGCCTTGCTGCTGTTCAGCAGGAGGCTGAACCTGCTTTTCATTTTCCTCCCTTCTGAGCTGGAGGCTGCTCCTCACAGCCTGCTAAGGCACAAAAAAAAACCCCCTTTGCTTTGAATGAGAGTTCAGAGCTGCTTATGGTGATGGAGACCACAGAAAGTCCCTTTAGTCTGATGCTGCACTTAACCTGGGGCTTCTGCAAAGCAGTTGGCTTCTCAATCATCCCTGCAGGAGTAGTTACAGCTCTGTATTTTCCCATCAGTCAGACCAACACCTGCCTCTCTAATTGGCATGGAAAATGCTTTGTCACTGGCACAGGTGGAGGGTAGTTGCTCTTCAGCTTGGAAGCAAGTTAGAGGTGTGCAAGTGTCTGGGAGTTCTTACTGGTCAGGCATTGCACTGAGATGGCTGTGGAACCAGTCCTAGCATAGCCCTGACTGGCACTTCCTCTGCTGACGTGTGCTCTACTCTTGTGGGTTAGTTCTTTTAATGCCTGATTTGACAAATACTGTACTTCTTGCACTAAAAAAATGTATGATAACCTCTGCTTCATTCACAGTGAGCAACTGCCAGTGACAACAGGCCCTGCTTCCATCAGAAGCTGCTGTGGTGGTTTCCTGCACTGGCTGCTTCTCCAGCCTACTCTGCTGCAGATAAACCCAGCCTACTTTATACTGAGGCCTTTCTTTGCTTCACCCTCACTGCAGTTTCTCCCAGTAGCAGCAAGTGAATAAGAATGAAGTGGGTGTGGATTTTTTGGTCATTATGTAGATTCCTCTTCCCAAGGAGGGCCTCAGGTTAGTCACCAAAGGAACAGCCTGTTCTGAAGACATTTCTGAGCTGTGACTTTGAGTGGGTGAGCATGCTGGTTGAGACTTTGCTCCTCCTCTTGACAGCTGACTGCTGTTATGTTGTTCTGGGAAGGCTGCATGCGAGTGGATGCTTGAAGGGGGGGAAAAAAAAGAGACTTGAGGGCCTTTAGCCATAGTTTGACACAACTGCTGGAGTGCCAGGAATTTGTTAGCAGCTGATTAGCTGTGGTTTACATGGGGAGCCTTGCCAAGTTTACATTGCTGCCTTTAATTGTGATGTAGCTGGCCTCCACGTAGCAGAAGGATCATTAGAGGCAGGAGTTTGCAGCTTGGAGCTGACATCTTGCAGCTGCAAAATATCATTCTACATTGTGCTGCATATTTTAGTCCTGGAGTGCTTCAAGCTGTCAAGCACTCTTGCCTGATTCCATACAGATGAGGCCCTGGGTTGCTGTGTAGCTCCACCTCTGGAACTGAAGCACTGCTGAGGGACAGAATGCTTTGGGGCCAGTAAGTCACCTCTGGCAAGCTGCTGGAGGAGAGCAGGTGTGTGCACAGCACCTGCCCCTCGGGGTGCTTTGGTTCCAGCAGTGCCAGGCTGACTGCTGGGGGGGATGGAGCTTCCCAGTGAGCATTTGCACAACAGCTGTGTGCTTGTGTTCACAAACAGTGAGCATTTGCACAACAGCTGTGTGCTTGTGCTCACAAACAGTGAGCATTTGCACAACAGCTGTGTGCTTGTGCTCACAGACAGCATTTGCACAACAGCTGTGTGCTTGTGCTCACAGTGAGCATTTGCACAACAGCTGTGTGCTTGTGCTCACAAACAGTGAGCATTTGCACAACAGCTGTGTGCTTGTG
>WYEA01019827.1:19802-30244 GCA_033558465.1 Alcedo atthis | reverse complement strand
AGCATTTGCACAACAGCTGTGTGCTTGTGTTCACAGACAGTGAGCATTTGCACAACAGCTGTGTGCTTGTGTTCACAAACAGTGAGCATTTGCACAACAGCTGTGTGCTTGTGTTCACAAACAGTGAGCATTTGCACAAACAGCTGTGTGCTTGTGCTCACAAACAGGAAAACAAAAAAGGCCAAGTTAACAACTCTCCAAGCTCCCTTGACCTGAAACGTGGAGTAGCTGCATTTTACCTGCCTGGGTGATGTCAGTGCTCTCTCCTTTGCTGGCTGGCTGAAGAGCAAGGGCTTCTGAGCAGGTGCAGAGGAGGCAAATGTGCTCCTGTGCTGTCTGCTGCTGGCTCCACCCAGGGGGCATCAAACATCTCTGCAGGCTTAGGTTTCTTTGGAGGGCCTGAGGACATCTCGGGGCTGCACAGAGCAGGACCACCAAAGGGAGAGGAGGGTGTGTTGGAAACAAGGAGCAACTTTAAGTTGAGCATTTCTGGGTGTTCAAAGGAAATAGGAATGTGCTTCCCCATGTGTCCAAGTGTGACTTGCTCTTTTCTGTGCCATGAAGCAGTTGAAAGTGTTGTGAGCAGGTGGTAGCTGTGGATCTGTTTATCATTAGTTCTTTTGGATCCCAGTGTGCTGGATTTGCTTTTCAGCCCTTGTTACCACTCATATCTCCTTTTTGTCTTGGTGCTAATTGATCTGTTCCAGGAGAATTTGAGTGAATGTGCTGGCTCACATTTTCCCACTATTTTTCTAAGCCCACTCTTCACATTTTCTGTAATGTAATGAACCTGTGGCTTGCTAGGGCAATGAAGGCCTTGTGATCAGTAGTCTCATTCTCTAGCAAGAAGGTATAATTTGTCTCTAGGGGGTAGTCTGCTCATAAATTAGGTTGTGTAACATGTTGTGCCTCACCCTTCTTAGGTATATGGCTGGAAGTGGGGTGTCACCTGGTGTGTCTGCCTGACCTGGTGTGAATCTTGTTCATTGGGAGCCCTGCTGCCAGGGACTGGTTTTGATCCCATTACCATTCCTTCTGTATGGCTTCCTTTTTTGGTTTCCAGTTTCTCTGCTGCATCCAGAGTGATGTGAGCAATTTGTCCTTTTCAGGGTCCCTTGGGGCTTATCTCCATCCTGCCTGGTACTCATCTTTCACTAGAGGTGTTGAATATTGATAAGTAGCAGTGTTCTTCCTGCTCAACATTTCCAGTGGATGACTTTTTATTCTCTCTTTTATTCTCTCGTGTTTTCCCTCAAACTTTCCCCAGTATCACCAGAATTATTGTTATAATTTCAAGCTATTTGACCAGCACAAAATCTTGAGTGCTCTCATGTTGTTGGCCTGCTGAGGATTGAGTAAAAATGGGTCTTACTGCTGACTTGGTGTATCTCATTGCCCAATGCCTTCTTTCTGCAGTTTGCTGTTTAAAGCAAGAAGCTGTAGGAATTGGGGCAGTGATGCTGGCAGGTTGTGTGCAGCACCTACAACATGAGGATGCAGAACTGCAGCTTGTGAACCCCCAGGGAATACTCATAGAAAGACACCTGTATCCCTCCACAGAAAGAGGAATAAAGGGATCCTTTAGGAGATTCCTACATCTTGTGTGTTTTAGTGGCATAGGAAATGATAGTAAAAATTTCCCTACAGCTTTTCTAGAAGAGAACTGTGGCTTTTGGACATCTTTGATACAAACAGTAAGTTTAAAGGGGAATTCCTGAAGAAAGATTTGAATTCTTTAGTATCCAACCACATACCTGTTTTCCAGGAGACAGAAATCTGTTGGATCTCTTTCCTGGAACAAATGGGATTTAGGCTGTGTGTAATCACTGGCAAAGTGTAGCTTTAAAATTTTGTTTTGTGTGTTTATATTAAATTGGGAGAGCATTTGGCAAACTATTATTTGTATGTTGCTATAGCAAACCTGTTATATCTGTGAAGAGTGCTGTAAGTGTGAGTAGCAAAAATGCTTTTCACTTATGTCAACAAATGTGTAGAGGATGTTGTGTCTATAGAATTGCTTGTTCCCTTTCTCTTTGTAAAGGCACATTCAGTCTTTGATATAATTTTCTATTTTGGGAGGAATATGTTCTGTTGAACTTGTGGTTTGTTTGTTTTTTTTTCCCCTTCAGAATGGCATGACTTTGGAGTTAGTTCTTTGCCTGTTCTGATGTGATTTGTATTGTTCTCAATTTTGTCTAAATACACTGAAATATTTACACTGATAAAAATAATGTTGTGAAACATTTCTCCTCTGCAGTATTCCTCACTTGTGCTCGTTCCTGAACATTTTGTCTTAATGTCTTCAAAGTTTTGGGGGTTTTTTTTCAGTTTATTACAGGCAGAACACTTTCTGAATCCCTGGCTCTGAGCAGTGTTCACCACTGTGCAGTTTTTCTGGCTATGTACTCATTTCTTCTGCCCTTTCTTACTGCTTAGCTGTCTAACTTTTGCAATTTTTTGAGCCTCTGTTCCTGGCAGTGTGTTCAGAGCTGAAATGCTGGGGAAGGTGGGTGGGAGCAGAAGGCAGAAGCACGCTCTCAGCTGACTGATGGCAGTGTCTTTGGTTTGAAATATCTGCACTATTTACTGCTGTGTCACACTCTGTCACACTAGTGACTGCACGTTGCTGCTATCAGATCATTTCTGGCAAGGTCTCTTGAGGGAGATGCTGCTATTAGGCCTCAAAACCATTTGAAATCACTGCAGGTTTAAATGAGAATATGGAAATAGCTTTATGTGTTTTAAGGAAACGAAGACTCTTCACACTGAATGACCCCATCAGTGCTGCAGTTTTGCCAGCAGGACCTTGTGGCAGTGGAGTTGAAATCCAGAGGGACTCTGGGATGTGGGGTACAGTGAGAGTTTGATGCTTATCCCAAATGGGTATTTGTGTGTCTTCAGGATGTGCAATGATGAGCTTTCTTTGACTAAGGAGAGAAAGAAAGGGAACCAGAAACCAACTGGATGTGAGATTTCCCTGGGAAGATGGGAACTCTTAATGGAATAGTCTGGCTTTGCAACTTGAAACAGGGTGAGGAGAAGCTTCTTGCCTTTAGAGAGTCATAAAGTTGTTCTGATTGGAAGAGACCTTCACCAGTACAACCATTAACCCAGTACTGCCAGGTCACTGGTAAGCCATGTCCCTCAGCACCACATCTCTGTGTTTTCTAAATCCAGGGATGCTGACTCCATCTTTTGGGAATGCTTGTCCCTGCCTCTGCCCATTTCAGCTCGGGCCAAAATCTCAACTCTGGAGCAGTCTGCAAAGGAATGTGTCCAGTAGCTGAAATAAAACTTCACTAATCTGGCTTCTCAACTGTTTATTGTAAGCAGAAGAGTTTTATCTGCTGTGCCTGTGCTCAAACGTGCGTAAGAATTTCCCAGCTCTGCATAAGTTCATCTCAGAGTGGCTGCCTCATCCTTCCCAGGAACACCCTCCCATGCACTTGCCAAAAGGCTGGAAATGCATGAAAATAGCTGTGTGCTGTGAAATGTGTGCTTCACTTGGGCAGTGCCCTAGCAGCCAGCACCACTGAAGGGCCCCCAGAACTGACTCGTTTTTGGAGCAAGGCTTTTCAAAATGCAAGCACTGGTGCTGTGTGAAGATGGTCCTGGTTGTCTTAACTCTGGCATCTCTTCTGCAGAGCTACTAAGAGAGAAAGAGGTTTAAGCCACCCTTCTATTCTCCAGGTGACTACTAACAAAAACCTGCACAGATCATTAGAGCCAAGTATAAAATACTCTGCTGATGCTGCTCTGCATGATTTTCCTCAACCTGCTCTTTTAACCAGTGCTCCTCAGGTAGTCTTGGCTTTTTTTTCCTCCTGCAATGAAATCTTTATGGGCTTCTTGACTGCCAGTCTCAAACTGAGTAATTGGATTCTGCTCAGAATACTGCACCTTATGTGTTGAGTTACTCTGCTTGTGTAGATTTCCTGCCTTAATACACTTCTAACCTCGGCCAAATTCTTTTTCCAGCAATTTTTAGTTTGCTAACTGATAGAAAACTAATTGGTGCAAATGGATTGCTTTGGCTGATAGGCAAGCATGTTTTAAAGTTGTGTTGTGGTGAGTAAGCAAGGCATGTAAGCCTTGGGTCTTCTGTAGACAGCAGCTTGTGTGGAATGTCCTAAAAACATATATGAGAGCATGGGATAACTATAAAAACCAAACAAATTCCTGCTCTACCTTTCCCCTTGTGATAAAATGGATTATTGACTTCTTACCTGTTGACTGTTTTTATCATCAGTCATGTTTTATGCTGTTGCTGACTGTATTTTAAAAGAAATATCAGGAAATTGCATGGAGAGGAGACACTATTTTCCATGGTGAGTCTGGTGCACACAGCAGACCATGAAACTTGTTGTCCTGGGAAGATTCTGGATAATATTTGAAGTTCTGGTCCTCGGAATTCCATGATTATGTGAAAATCTTTGGCTTAGTGCTGTTTTCCTTTTCTGGTTCTGCTATTCATGGGTGTGAGGAGGAGCTTAGAAAATGTGGAGACTGAGGGCTTGGCAATTAGAGCCTGAAAGGTGCATTCATCACTCCTCACTGCCTTTAAGAAACTTATGGACACAGCCACCAAGGGTCATAAACCATTTGTGAATGCTTAGAATTGTCAGTAGTAGGGTATTTGTCTATCTCAGTATGACTGATGTTGTTCTGTGTGTATGTTTGTGGTTAAATCTCCTTTTTTCCACTCAGTGGCTGACTGAAGGATAGATTTGAGAGCTTGATAATTGCACTGCTTTAATTAAATAAATGGGAGGTTTAGAAATTTATAATTTAAAGGGGAGAATGATTGAGAGAGAACAAGGAAAAGCCTGAAGGTGTAAAACTTTGTTCCTGTCTGTCTTAATGTCATGGATACTGAATAGTGGGTGTCTTAAACTAGGGGCAAAAAAGTGGAAAGTAGGTGCCAGCAACCTTAGTGTGCTGACTGTGGCCCACTTACCTGGTAGATAATTACTTTTTAAATGTTGCTCTTAAATTGCCAGTGTCAAATGAGAAATACCTTGTAAAGCTGTAATGAATGAAGCTTTGTAACACTCATTTTTCTTTCACTCTTCTTAAACCTGTCTTCTCAATCTCTTGGCAGGGGCCAGCTACCTGTGTGGCATTTTCAAGAGCTGGAGACTTATTTGCCTCTGGAGGTTCTGATGAACAGGTATTGAATCAGTTTAATCCAATAGTTTTGTGCCTTATTGTTACTGGTTTGTTTGTTTTTTTTTTTGTCATTCACTGCTTTCCAAGGGAAAACAAACAGTAAAAGGAATGAGATGTTAAACATAACCTCTTCTTACTGAGGAAGCACTGGGTTGTCTGGGAAGGGCTGTGTAGAGCAGAGGCTGTGTCCATTACCCTGTGTACAGCCCATTCAGCCCCTCTGGGGCTGCTGGAGGATGAGCTGGATGGGAGTGTCAGTGGCTGTGCTGAGGTAGCTTGAACATGCTGGGCTATGCTGCTGGAGCATCTCCTGATCTGCTGCTGGCTGCTTCTGGGGCACAAGGAGAAGACAAGCAGGTAGGGGTGCTTCCCTCAAACACTCCTCTAGGCTCTGCCTACACTGGGTTTGAATACTCTGTCCTAGGCTCTGTGTTTCATAGCACTTCATGCTGCTCTCCTCTCACACATCTCTCAGTTTGGGGATGCTGTGGCTAAAACCAGCATTAGAAGATAACTCTTCTGAGTCCAAGAGAAATAACAATCAAGAACATACCTGCAAGTCAAAAAGGGTTTGTTTTTGATTTTGTGGGTGTTTTTTGTTTTGTTGTTTCTTTGAGGGTTTTCTTTGTGTGGTAATTTAGATATGTAGCCCATATTAAAAAAAAAAAGCACTCCTTTCATCCATTTTTCTGTCATTGCTTCACTGAGCTGTGTGGCATTGCTCTAATTCACAGGTAAGAATAGGTAGCAGTGCTCATCTTTGTTGCAATAACAATAACATCTGTGCCATCTGCCAAGAGACAATCTATATAATAAAAGGCAATTTGTTTTCCTCTTACACAGAATAGCCTTGATTAGCTATGCAACTACAAAAGAAAAATACTTTGATTTCACATGAAGCAGGGATGAAAACTTGGAAGTGAAGTATTAACACTGATGTTCCTGATAACCAAGATGAGCTGCATGGGTTCTTAAGTGTCTTTCAGGTTTCTGAAATAGTTGCTTGATTGCTGTTAAACTTTTTCTTTACACTTCTAGAGACATGGTCAAGGATTTTACTCCATAGATTTGCTCTTGATATGTTGAAGTGGGTTTTGTGTTAGAGGCCTCTCTTCTGAAATAAATACTTCATTGTGGAGAGAAGATGCCTGTAAGTGGGATTTAAGTTTGGTATTTAACTGACAAACTAGCTGAAGATCTCTAAATGCTAGTGTCCAAGCACTAACTCCTTTTCCTGTGAAGGAATCTCATGATAAAGCAGGGACTAGTTGTTTGTGGTGTGACTGATAAGTGCTGTGGTGCCAAGCATGGTATTTTAATGTATTTGTGGTTTTGATGGTGTGTTCTGCATCTTACTTTGAAGTTCTCTAGGTAGCTCTAGTTTCATGAAGTTCCTGAACCAAAGAATGTTGGAAAAGGTTACCCATTAAGAACTCAGTTCTGCTATGTCCATTCAGCAGTACATTTACAAATCAACAGCAAAGCTTTCTGAAGTCTGCTTTATCTGGATTTGCTGACCCTTCTCTGATGTGTTGACAGAGAATTTTAACAGAGATAACTTTATTCTGCAGGTGATGGTGTGGAAGACTAACTTTGATGCAGCAGATTATGGTGATGTGATGAAAACACAGAAGTCTGGCACGAGTGTAAATGGGACTCAGCACACTCTGGTAGGTCAGCAGACAGAGATCATGTAGAGCTCCTTGCTGGTGCACTTTCTGCAACCTGAAAGCCCACAATTCTTTCAGGCAGTTAACTACAGAGCCATCTTTCCTTGGTATTTTTGCTGCAAGATAGCTGTTTTTAACTGATCTTGTTTGTTTTGTTTAACTGTACTTGCTTTACAGGGAAATTATATATAAAGATCATAAGGGAAATAAATTTAGTGTATATCTTTGTTTAAGAATGTGTGGTAGGCTTGGACAGTGGTGCACAGGAAAAGCCCAGCCATGGCTAACAGCTGGGGTCAGTTTTGCCAGCTGATTCCAATCCTTTGGCTGGGCATCCATCCTGAAAACAGCTATTGCTCAGCCTTTTTACTGACAGTCAGCAATGACAAATCTTCACATAATCTTCATAAGCTTCATCTATCTCTGCTGCTTTGTGATGTGCCAGGATTCTGTTTCTGGATAATACAGAGATTTTATTGACATCTTGAGATGTAACTATATTTTAAAATAGGTTTATAGGTTGTTATTTGGTATTGGCACCCCTAAAATGCATGAACACTTGTTTTCACCCTTAATTTAGAGAGAATATTCTTCCGAGGAGAGTTTATCTGTAGAACTTTTAAGTGTTGTGAAAGCACAAATACTGACCAAAACAGTGGCTGTGTAAAAACACTTGGGTTATCAGGTTTCTCCCAGGTAGAGTCAGACTAACATGCAAGTGCTGAGAGAGTAACTGAACACAGACAGCAAAACTAGTTTCTCATTAAGATGCATAGGAAGAAAAACCCTAACAACCTGTGGGATAAAAGAGACACGAAACACTGTCAAGGTTGGTGAGCTTAAAACCAAACTCTCTCTAAAACAATTTTCAATCTGTAGGCAGGAGACTGGAGCCTTTAGAAGATGTTGGTTTCTCAGGCAGTTGATGGAAATTCATTATGAGTCAGGGTATTTGGCTTGTTTTCAAGAATAAGCATGAACTTCAAAGTGCTTTACCCACCTGCCTGTGTGCTCTGTCAATATGAGGCTTGGGAGATGCAGCTTCTTTTGCTCCTTGAAAGGACTAATGCAGAGGAGCTGATGATGAGCAGGAATTGCAGTAGTGACTATGGGATAAAAGCACAGACACAGAAGTGTGATGATGAAAAAAAACACTAAAGCTGTCAGAAGGAAATTATAAATATCTTTTAGCATAAATGTGATGCTTTAGTTCAGAATTACAGCAGCTCTGGAATAAATGCTTACTCTTAAATTATAAGCTAATGATAGTTGCTATTAACTGATGCATTAATTGCCTTGAAAAGTGAAATTAAGGGCAAGTGCTTGATGCGTGGAGTGTGAAGCTGGTGAGAAGAAATGAACTCAGTCATGTGTCTTGATCCTTTAAGTATTTTTATTTGCTTTGAACTAGTATCTAAGGGGTATATTTGTGCTTTAAACTGCCCTGTTGAGTGGTGAGGACCTATGGGAAAGTCATAACAAGAGCTATGGATTTTGCATGGGATTTCTTAAAAGATGAAAAAAGGAGATTTCTTCTCCTGGGGTCAGTAACTGTAAGGATCTCTGTGAAGAGTTGTGTGGGATCAGATCTAAGGACGTGCTCCTGGATCTGCTATGTTGGGAGAAGGTTTGCCATGCAGTTTGTCCTTTGCAGTGAGGTGGGATAATGTGTTTTACTGAGGGACTTTGGGGGTTTCTTTCCAAATAGAAGACAAGCTTCGTACGTGTGGTTAAGCTGATGTGAGTATGGGCACACTTATTTCTTTACCTGACAGATTTGCTGCTAGTGTTGACCAATTCCAAGAAGATTTATGTATGGTCAGGTGTTATGAGGAAATGTTGAGCAGGTGATGTCACTTGGACAGTTAGAAAGTGCTTGGGTGTCTAGATAAACTTGCACACACAAATATTCATTGCTACAGCGATTCTTTACAGTTAAACAAACATTCTTTTGTCATGTTCATCTGCAAGATACTGCTGTGCAGAGGAGAAGGCTGATGAGCAGCCTCTAAATACAGCTTTCTAAAGAAAAGGTGCTTTAAAACTTGCTTGTGTTGCAGTAGCTCAGAGGCAAAGCTGTCTGAAGGGGAGTGGGAACTTCAGATGTCCAGAAGGCATGGGAATGCACAGTCTGCAAGGCTTGCATGGAGACTGTTTATTTCAGACTATGGGTGACATAAACCTGGTGAGAGAGGCAGTATGCACAGCAGAACTTAAGCTTACAAGTGATGGGGATGTGTTTCTCTTGCCTCTTCAGTTGTCAATTCTGCCACTGCATTACTTGGATAGGTGCAGCTTAGGTTTGAGCTCTTGCTGGGACTGGTGAGTGGATGTGCAGACAGCTTCAGGGGCAGTTACCCTCTTAGTTAGGCTGGCTTGGGAGACGTAGGCAGAGTTGTCCTCTGTCCCTCTCCTGCTCAGAAGGCTTTCTGCTCTTTTGAAATTTGAGAGTGTAGACCTTTCAGGACCTTGAGCTCCTTTTAAGTGAAATGGTGCTCACTTGTGGAACTCCTGGAAGCATACCAGACTGGACAGAGTGAAACTCAGGAAGAGCAGTACTTCAGCAGAAGGGCTTTTAAAGAAGAAAGCATCCTGTGACTCTGGAAGTGCATCTTTCAGTTGAGAAACAGGCTTCTCTCCACACTGCTGGGTTTCAGATTGTCTCCAGACACTGGGCTGTGCTTCTTCCTTCAGTGGCAGCTCTGCTAAAATGCTTCTGTTGAACAGGCTTGGAGATTGATTCCAAAAACCTGGTCGTGAAGTTGGGTGAGGCTTATAACTGAACGTCCAAAGCTGATTCCACCTCTGATTTGCTGGTTCTGCTCTGTGTTTGATGACCTTGGGTTGCCTCCTGTGCTCAGCCTGTGGCTTCTGTGCTGACTGCAGCAGTTCATTCTGTCAGACACTCGCTCCTTGTGGCCATAAATTCCTCCCGAGTTACTCATAGACCAGATGTGCCTTTTCTTTTCTGACCTTTTGGCTTCCAGATTTGTAACTATCTCTAAATTTGGCACCCGTTAATGCTTTTGGACATTTTTTTTTTCTCTCTTTACTTCCTGTGAAATCTTTCTGAGAAGCAGTTCCCTTGCAACAAGCTGCAGCTCTTTGCAACTGCATGTCAACGTGTGGCGTTGTTTGCACCTCCTCCACCCCCTTGTATTTATTTATTTCTAAGTGTTCTAAGGGAGGAATCCTATATTCAGCATCAGGGAATCCAGCCTTCAGCCTAAATGTGGTCTACAAAATAAATATTTTTCCTCATCTGCTTGTCAGCTTGTTTATCTGAGGATGTGTTCCTATTCCAGCAGGCTTGAGTCCATCAGAACGTTCTGATTTTGATGACAGACTTCAGAAAGGAAGAGGTGCCAGGTGTAGGCACCCTCAGCTTGGCTTTCCAAGAGGCTCTGAATGCCTGCAACAACCCACAACAGCTTTCCCTGTTAGTGTATGGGAGCAGCTGTGCTGCTACAGCTGTTTTCCCTTGTGTTCTGGTTTGAAAAGATTTTATTTTTATTTTTATTTTTATTTTATTTTTATTTTTTATTTTTATTTTTTATTTTTATTTTTATTTTTTATTTTTATTTTTTATTTTTATTTTTTATT
>WYEA01019827.1:6388-19702 GCA_033558465.1 Alcedo atthis | reverse complement strand
TATTTTTATTTTATTTTTTTCAGAAATAAGAGGATCAGTTTTTAATTTGTCACCTTGCAATGAATCGATTTGTTCCTTAAGGCTCTGGAACAATGCAGCGAGTCTTGACAAGTCATTATTGGTCAGAATAAAAATTGCCTTTTAAGTTCAGCATCTCAGTCTAATTAATGTAAATTCACCCACTTAGGTTGCTACTGTATGTAGTTTGGTTTAATGCTTGAGTCATAATACAGAGAGAAGAAAGGGAGGCAAGATTTTCCTTTCTTTCCAAGGTGCTATTCTCTGCCAGCTTTGAGATGGATGAAGATACCTCAAGTTTTGAAAGTTTCTGAGATCTCACACTTTTTTTCTGTTTGTGCTTTTAAAAGATATAATACATGCAAAACTTGCTAATTTTTAGGTGCTTGGTTTTAGTTATTTAAAAAGTATTTCCTATTGGGAAGGAGCTGACTGTTGAAGATTAGCTCCTGTTAGTTCCTTAGTAAAACTGTGAATTAATGTAGTTTTGCATTAATTATTAGTCATTTGGAAACCCTGGCTTTGTTAGTTATATTCTTTGCTGGTTCAGTCAATTATTTTTGTATGTAGAAGGGAGGAATGAGTGTTTTTGGCAAGTCCTCCAATCTAGATGTATATTTCATCTGATTTTCCTGTGGCACTTACCTTGGAGCTGTTAATGCTTCCACTGGATGTCACTGTTGCTCTCTGGGAACACATTTAAAATATCACTTTACCAGTAATGAAAATGACTCTGAAATAGAAGACTTTTAATGGTATTTCTCTCCCCTTTGGATTAGGAGTATTGGGGTCCTAATAAACTGTGTACACCACCTCTGGGAGTTTTCTGCTCCTCTGTTTTCTCTGGGAGAGGTCTTTTTTCAGTGAAGATGGTGAATTAATTGCACTTAATGAATTTTATTACACTGGATATCTGTAGTGAATGTGCTGGATGTATGTGTTGCTTAAAAAGAATGCTCTCATTCTAGATACTTGAAAATTAATTCTTAACAACATCATGTTCTCTTTTACAATAAACAAACCCCAAACAGTAAATTCATTGTGAAAACAGGTTTAAAGGGACTTAAAGGTAGAGCTGCCCTTGTACCACTCAGTTCTTCCAATGGAGAGGGTTGAAGAGAAGGGAAAAGAAAAATTTCCTGTCGATTGAATTGTAAGTATCCTATTTATTAGTCAGTGTAAAATTCAGGCAGGTGCTTATCCAGTCAATACATACTCTAAATACTGGTGCTTAGAAAGCAAAATGTCTTTTTTAAATTGCCCTTTGTAGTTTTACTACAGCTGCACGTGTGGTGTGTAGCTAATGCTCTCCCTGATCAGCACTGTAAGAACTGGCCAGAATGCTGTTTAGCCAGGACATTTTTTGTAAGAGAGCTCTGGAATGAAGGCTGATGAATTTTCCCCTTCACCCAGGTAGTTGCACTGTGCTGTCTTTAAGTGGCTGCTAGAAAGAAATCACTTCTGTTTTCCCTTTGTCACCGAGAGCTGTTTGCTGTATTGTGTTCTGAAACTGCTCATCTATTGGTCCTTTGCTGCCCAGCTGCTGCTCTCCCAGTGCTTTATACACACGTGTTGTAAGAAGGTATTTAGTGGCAAATGCATTTGTTCAGTTGTGCTGAATGAACTGCACACTTGAACTCTGACTGGAAGGAATTAAACCTCTGCAGCAGTGTCGTTGTTTCTGGTGCCACTGGCTCTTCACCTTGCAGGGGAGTCAGAGGGGAGCAGAGGTGTGATGTGCATCTCTGCTGAGGCTAGGGGGAAGCCTGTGTGTACCTCAGGGAGCTTCCTATAGCTCTGCAATTGTTTAAAAAATCTGTTGGAATTTAAATCACCAGTCCTTAGCTCACAACAGGATGGGGATTGCTATTACAAGCCGTTTTAGTTTGGTCTTTGAGAGTTTTCTTATTCTTATGGACAGTAACAAGGGCTGATTTAATCTTGGTTTGGTTTTTTTTTTTTACAAAATTTGAGGGAGTTGAAGTGTAAGGGCAAAGGTACAGGCCATTAAGGTAGTAATAAGTACAAGTTGTACTCTGAGGAAAAGTTCCCAAACATTTCTCTGTTAAAATGTAAAGGACAAACTTCCCCTGAGGGACCCCCAGTGGTTCTTACTACTGTCAGATTTGGAAGCTGTCCTGACAATTCTGTAGAGAATTTTAACACAGCTTTAGCCTCTCTGAACTACAGCAGAAGTCCAGGTGAGTGCTTATGGCAGACAACCTGTCCCTCTGACCATTGCAGTCTCTTTACAATTTTGTTTTAATGAAGCAAAGTGTTTCAGCTCAACAAAATGTCTGTCAGCTTTCTGAATTTAATGTCAAGCAAAATTCTCCATTTGAATTATAAAATGCTCCAACGTCTGCCATACCAATTCCTGACTCTTCTTAGCAGGTAAAGCTTTCCTTCACCACAGAAAAATCATAATGCTGGCATGGAAAACACAAAAGGATAAGAAAACAACAAGAAAAAAAACCCAACACACCAAACAAAACAAAACTAAAAGCAAACCTGCCAACAAAACCAAAGCACCCAACCCATTTTTTTCCTCCTTGATGCCATGGTATTGCTGCTTCCCCTCTGTTCAGGAGGCTTCTGGTATCAGAGGGGTGTGCTTTGGGTAGTGTTAGTATAAACACACCTGCTTGGGCTGCTTGGCCCCTTCAGAGAAGCCAGGGGACTCCGAGTCAGTGTGGTGAGTCTGGAAGCCTCTGCCTTCAACCAAGGACAGTGCTGGGCCTTTGAGCTGCAGCAGAACCTCCACCTTGGCCAGGCAGCTGTCAGCCAGTCCTTCCTGGCTGTCCTGCTCTTGTGAGCATCACAGGCTGCATTTGCTTGTGTTTCTGGCTGTGTCTCAGAGTCTGCAGGAGTTGGGGTGGCCTCAGTGTGGCTCTGGGCACGCTTGCCTTGGCCAGATCCAAGGTTCAGCCTTGCTCCTCTTTTAGGAAACCTCCTTGGATGGGTCCCAAACTTCATCTTGCAGCTTGTTGCCACCATGAGTGGCTGGGATGAGTAAGAAGTTAGAGCAAGATCACTTCAGTTTCTCTGCCTGCCTGTTTGATGGCAGTGATTCAAAGTGCTGGCTGTAGGTGTGGGTGTTGGATGCTTGGTTTCTGCACCTGCTGTGGCAGGTTAGCCTGGGTAGGATGAGCTTGTTGCTACAATTAAATATTCAAAGACCTTGGCCAGTTGAAAGCCTCTCCCTTGGAAGCCAAGCTCCATGCACGACACGTTGACATTGTTTTTATTTGCTGGCTGGAAGCTTCCCTGGGTTAGATAGTTCATTTCTCTCAGAACTTGATTGTCTTCAGCACTAGCTACAGGTTATCTTCCTGGTGATGAGAACATCAACTCTGAGTTCAACCCAGCAGCTTTTTATTAAAGGCTGTCTGACATATACACTGTGAAGACAGAGGGAGAAAACAGGTTGGTACAGTCATTCTTTCTGCTTCTGTGAGTCAGCTTGTTCTGATGGGTTCTGAAGTAGATAGCTCATCATCATTTGGGGTTTTTAAGTGCAGGTTGTATGCAGTGTTAGCTCACTCATTTCTGCTGTGCCATGATTGACTGGCCTGAAGTTACATCATCAAAACAGGGTAGTTAGCCTGAAAATAACAACAAAACATGCTTTTTAGTGCTAATCGTGCACTGGAAAAGCAGTGGTTTGGGGTTTTTTGTTTTTAGTTTTCTATTGAAACAGCAAATAGCAGCATTGTAAGGCTGGCTGTGTCTCATCTCTGTAAGAATGTATTTTGGTTGATGGAATCAGTGCATCAGTAAGCAACACGTGGCTCTTGGATTACCTGCAGCACAGGAGTAGTTGGAGTGTGGCTCCCAAGCTGGGGGCTGTGCAGTGTGACCCATGGTGGCCTGGGGCCCACAGATAATCAAAATTACCCCAAGCAAGTGGGAGGAAGCAAATTATCAGAGGCTGGTGTGGCTGGTACCACCTGCTAGGCAGCTGCATCCCAGGCCTGTGGAACAGCACAGTGATCCCCATGGAGCAGCAGCTGTGTGTATCCTCAGACTTCTGCCCTCCTTTCCTGCTCCTCCTGCAAAACTGCTCTTGTCATGCTTGGCTGTAGAGGATGGATTGTTTGGAGGGGCAGTTACTGGGCAGCAGCAAACCATTCTCCAGACAGCCCACTGTTGCTGCAGCCTCTGTGTTTTGTGGTGTGGTGTGTTTTGTTGGGGGTTTGTTTTCCCTACCCACTGCCCTGAACTCTCCAGCTTCCATGTGTAATATTATTTATAGGTGGTTTTTTTTTTGGTACTGCTTACTGATTATTTCACTTAACTTTTGGGCTGGAAGTCAGCCTTGGGAGCCTTTCCATGGCCTGTATCAGTGACTCCTTGGGAGCCTTTCTGTGGCCTGTATCAGTGACTCCTAGCAGCAGGAAGGGTTTTTTACATGTATTTATTTTGGAAATACTTTTTTGTGTATGTGTGTGTAATATATGTGTGTATATATCTCAATGCACTGAACAGTTTGGGTTTTAAAGCTGAGTGGGCTGGTCTAAGGTCTGGCTGCAGCTTAGTTGCACATCTGCATACATCTGGCATCCCCCAGGGAGCTGTGTGGTGGGTGAAAACACGTTCAGAGCAGTGTGTGAGAGAAGCAGCTCTGCATTGCATGCTCAGAAAAGAGTGGGGGAGAACTTTGAGACCACTTTTCAGTCTGTCAGAACTCCTTTCTGCTTTGGCCATCTGCAAACTTCAGTCACAGATGTGAGTAAAATACATGGGATGGAGCTGCACCAGGCATGGGGAGCTGGGTTTAGTGCTGGGATCCTGGCTTTAGATTCAAACCTTGTCTCTTGGTGTAAATGGAGAAACTTAAGTCTACAGTTGCTTAATCAGTTGGCTACCTTTTCTAGTTGGATCAACTTTTCTGAGCTGCTTCTACAGGCAAATAATCTTTGTTCTAGAAGTGACACCATTTTGAAAGAAAAGGAAAGAAGTTCTCTAGTAGAGGAGTTCTTTACTAGAGTTCTATTTGTGCTTTTAAAATGTAATTTATTCTGAATGAAATATTCAGGCTTGCATAACTGAAAGAGTTGAAATTGAAACTTCAAAGTAAACACGTTCTTAACCTCACTGAGGAGGGAAAACCAGTTCAAGATAGAAACAAAATTAAAATGACTAAATCAAACCTTCCTGTTTTAATGCATATTGGAACATCTTGTTTCTGGTGAACTTAGTGGTGCAACATCCCTGCCACCTTACAACCACCCAGCCTGGTGAGAGGCTTCTGCTTTTCTTCTGGAGCTCAATAATTGGATTTCTCTCAGAGTACCTTACAGAAATCTTACCATGTGGATGTTGTGCTTCCACGTGGCTCCAGGAATTCTTCATTTGCCTGTGTACCACGAGTCACAGAGCTCTTTGCACACAGAAAACTTGAACCTTGTGGGATTGGTCCAAGATTATCTAAGGTTTCCTGATTAAGTATGAAAAACAAAATCACACACAGAGAAAACAACAAAACAATTCTTCACCTGGGGAAGGCAGACAAGTCTGTGGCAGCTTTTCCTTTTCCAGCTGTGGAAAGAGCAAACCATTCAGTTTCTCCTTTGCCTGTTTTTAATAGCATAGACTGTCCCAGTGTAAACTATTCTTTACTTTTCACCTGCCATGAAACAGAACTGCAGTTGTCAGCATTGAAATAGCAGATGACTTCTGTTTTATTTTTTCTAGCAACCAGAAATGGATTGTGGTGTTCATCTGAAGAAAACAAAAACTCAGGATCCTGGTAGGAACCACGAGCAGCAAGAGGACACCAGTCTTGCAAATACCTTGGAGCATATTATGGGACAGCTGGATGTTCTGACTCAGGTATGCCTTGCTCTTTAGTTTTTTAGTTAGTTTCCAGCACTGGTCCCTGTGCTGCTAGCCACAGTTTAGCTCAGGAGATGCCTAAAGGAGCACTTGGTGCTAGGACTCTGTTACAGAGAATAATCCTTCTCTCTTCCCCACTATACTGCAGTCTGTAGGTGAACTCTGTGCAGATCCCACACCTTTCCACCTGCACAGTCCAATTTCTGCAGCATTCTCTTTTTGTCAGCAAGTCTGGGCCTTTCTGTGCCTCACCTCTGAAACACTTCTCACCTACAGCTAGTGAACAACTCGTGCCTTACTAGAGCATTACCATGCAGTTTTCCCCTCAGTTACTAAGCAGTGCTTGAACACTACTTAATGGTGACCTACTCCAGCATGTGTTTACTTAAGAATTTGGGGATAGAGTTTTTTTTTTTTTAGTTAAATAGCTGCTTATTGCTCCCGTGAAGAAATATTTCTGATCATTGTCAGGGGCTGAATTTTATTGTGTATTTTTGAAGTATGTGAGGAGCAGGGATATTAACCACTGGTTGTCTGCTGTAGGTGAGACCATGGTTGTAGGATGGGAAACTCTGCATTTCAGTGTTGTCTGGGAACAACATGCAGGTCTTGAGCACTTGGTATTGCACACACCAATTACTAGTCCAAGTGAGTGCTCTGCTCCTTAGAAGTAGTACTTGTCAAAAAGCATTTAGATAATGGGTTGGAGGCCACATCAGGGCATTGAAGTAGGACTGATTTTAGGGATTCAAAACATGCCAGGACCACAGACAGCCTAAAATAGTGTAGGCTGAAAAACAAGAAGTATTTAAGTTCATTTGGCAGAAATGCAAAAAAGCACTTTTCCTGTCTTCTTTAAAACACTGAACTCTGGAGAGGGGGATGAAAATCTTGTATAACATTGGGCCCTTGTGCATGTGAGTAAAGCACAACCCAGTATATACACAAAGTATTTTATTACTGTTTTTACATCTCTCTAGTAAGTTTGGAATGTGATCTTTATCTCTCATTACATAAATCAGATCTACACTTCTGATGGATGTGTGATGGCTCCTTTGCAACGTTATAGGTGTTTAGAGGAGGCAAATATTTCAGTAAATAGTATGTGTGGGATTTAAAGTAGATATAAGCAAGGCAAGCATATCTCTTGAAGGTATTGTGTAACCATAGAAAATTCCAAATGTTGTTTTAAACCTAGCATAAAAAGAAATTTAGATCAGTGGGGGAGGAATAAATTAGTAGGTTAGAGGATAAAATTGGAAATAGGCCTGAAATTATAGTAAAACATGAAAAGTTTGCCTTGAGTAACTTTGCATTCAGCAGCCTTTTACCTTTTTTTTTTTTAAATTATTATTATTATTATTTTTTGTGGGTTTTTTGCCATCCCTGAAATACTTAATTTCCCACTGTTTCAAATCTTTGTATGCTGGGTTTTGCCTTAACACACTTTTTTTGTTGCATTTGCACAAGTAGACCTTCCTGACACACGATCAAAATGATCTTTGTGATACTTGGTGGAACAAACCAACACCAAACAAGCAAATGAGCCTGGAAGGAGCCCTTGTTCCTAGAGTAAGAGAGGGGTTTCCCAAAGAGGAGGGATGCCAGCAGGTAGGAAGGCAGAGCTATGGAGGGTGACTGGAGTACTGATTGCTAGCAGAGATCCAAGGGAAAAAGAAATGGTGGCTGGTGGAATTTCCTTCATTGTCCTACCCAGCCATTCCTCCCAAAGTACAACTGGCTGCTGCTCCCTGTGCACAGTGGATTCAGACCAGGCTCGTGTGGCTTACGTGGCAGGTTTGGGCCTGCTGACCTGTTTTTTGCAAAGAGAAGACACTACTACTCGTTGGAAAACAACAAAAAGCTTTCAGAAATAACACCCAAAAGGTGTCAGTAGTTTTCCCTCCTTGAAGGGCTGAGGATGCTCCTGCTGCTCTGGTAGGAATCATTGCTCCATCATCCCCAAGTGGAGTTTGTCTAAAGAGAACTGTGGCAGAAGCAGGGCCACAGTTGAAGGGAAAGGGGTGAATCCCTGTGTTCAGAGTGGCATTCAGGAGTTTTGCAGGAGCTCTCATTAGTATTGGGTATGTTTCTGATACAGTTCCTTGAGTTCCTGCTCTCTTAGTTCTTGTCCTTTCCAGCACTTGCAGAATGTGACCTCACAGGGTCTTCATGTTTTTTCCCTAAATATGTGTCTGTGGCTGGCAATACTTGACATGCAAATGAAGATGTTTGACTGCCTCTCTCAGAAGGGTAGCACATGGTTAATAAATCTGCTGCCTTGGTGGGTGGGGTGAAATTGAGCAGCAGACATCAGCCAGTTGTTCCCAGTAGTTTTGGATTGCTTAGTTACCTCCTTGCCCCTTCCTAGGAGAGCAGGCTATTCAAATCTGGCAAAGCAATAATCAAAATGAGAGTAATAAATGTAAAATACACATGTACTCCTCCCTTTCCTACAGCTTAGTATCTTGTTAGTGTGTCAATGCTTAAGTATCTCAGTGCCTGTATGATGAGGTGGGGTGAATATTATAGTTTATGGGTAATTAAAAATTAAAAAAAAAGGTATTTTATCTCTTGGATAAGTTCCTGGCACAGAATGGTGTGTTTTGGCCGAAACAAAAATGGTTATTAAGAGTTCACTTGGATCAAATGCATGTTCTGCAGTTGTAGATGAACTGCATTTCTGAAAGACCATCCTCTGTGAGTAACCATCTCAGCTGTAGTGGAGGTGGAACAGGAAAACTTGCATTTGCAATGAACATCTTCAAAGCATTTGTCTACTCTTACCCTCACTAATTGCACCTGCAGCTGCTCTATTCACTTTTACCTTGCAGCACTGGTGGGCAGTGGGCAGTGAGGCAAAAGCCACTGGTTTTCTGTGGGAAGAAAGATGTCTGCTCCCAGCAACGAGTTCAGAATCAGGTTAGCATGAAAATTCATAAATAGCTGCAATAATCCACCTTCAGGAAACAGCCTCATATCTTTCCCCAAGATAATCTTGCACTGAAACTGGGAGAAAACAACCCAGCAAAATGGAGGAGGCTTGAGAAATCTGTAAATGAATCCAAGCCTGAGCCAAAGGACAATATAGCTCCTGTGCAATTAAAGGGTTATTTCACTCCAGAAACAACTGCAGAGTGAGGGAGGAGAAGACCTTTCTTAAATTAATTTTTTTTAGCAGAAGACTTGTACAATTGAGTCGCTTTTTCATTAAAAAATGTAAATGTTTGTGTGCAACACTTATAATGAAAAAGAGTAAAATCAAGGTGGTTATTTCTTTCTTAATTTTTTGAGATGTGGTCTCCAAAGCCTGTGTTGGTGTCAGTGTGGCCTCTGTCTTCTGAGGGATAGTGATGTAGATTAAGCAACTGTTTCAGTAAAACAAATTATTTTATCACTTTAAGGAGTTAGAAGCCAAGAAAGTTTTTCTGATTTATTTTTTTTTTTGAGGGGGTGAGGGGAGGGAGAAGTTTCTAAGTCCCACTGCCACTGCTATGTGCAAATGTATTGGTTTCTGTGTTGCTCTCAAGACCTGAACAGGCAGATCCAAAACACAGTACAAAAACTGCAAGCAGCTTTTATTCTAAAAGAAATGGATTGAAATCCAAAACATTATAAAAAAAACCCCCCATTTACCATCAGAAACTGTGAACCTCCAGATAAACTAGGTTTTTAAGTCTTCATTTAAAGAAGGTAGAAGCTATTTCTTGTGAGTCACTGCCTCTCCAGGAGATGGTATCAACTTTGATCTCATACTCAAAATAAATCTGAGTATGGTGGTGGTTGTCAGTCCTCTGTGTAATATCATCTGAGCTGCTTCTTCTCTGAAGTTCACTTCCAAAATATACTTGTAACACAACCTAAGTCTTGAGACAAATAAGTTTTTCTTCTTTTAAATTCTATATCAATTAAAGTTACACCCTGGGGCATTGCTGTATTAGCAGGACACTGTCTGAAGATGGGGAACACTCTGTGATTCTGGGATTTTCTAACCTCTAGAACTCACATGCCTTCTGGAGCTCTCTGCAGGGAGAACATAGAGAGGATGGAGCTAAATATTCCCCAGAATTTAAATTAAATAGGAGGCATGTTTGTGTTTGTTTGTTATTTGGTTGGTTTGGTTTTTTTCTACGTAGTTTCTCATTAATGTTTCCAAAGATAAGTGGAGTTTTTTTCAAGGCTAAGTCTTCTTCATTCTAAGATGAATGAAGACAAATGTTGCAGGAAGTGTTGGTAGAAGTGACATAACTACATTTGATTTTTTGTGGAAAAAAAAATCCATTTCTGTAATGCCCACTGTATTGCTGTCAGAAATACTCCTTAAAAATAAATAGGTTGACTTTTTTTTTTTTTTTTCTTTTAAGCTTAAGCAGTTATTCTTCTGCTGGTTTGAGCTGGGACTTGAATAATTTCTCCAGTGCTGAGCCCTGGTGTGTGATGGGGACGAGCAGCTTGCTCCTGACTCACCAGGAGCACAGATCCTGCCCCAGAGAGATGTCTGGGCTGCAGACCTGGCTCCAGTGAACACTCTGAACCCAGCTACAGCCTTTTCCTCTTTGCCTTCTTAGTTTGCCTTCTGAAAAGCAATGGCAAAACCATGCAGGAGCTGAATGGACACGGTTTAATTTGCCTACCAACAAGGACTTGCTTTATAAATAGCAAGGTGGAAACGTTGTGAAACTCTGTCAGCTGCTTACAAAGGAGCTTTTCTTCTAGGTGTAAGTTACAATATCTCACTAACAGCAGCTGGGCAATAGTTGTGCTTTCCCTTACCTCCCTGGAACCTCAGATGTCCTCTGTGTTTTGGGCACCATGTATCCCAGTCTAAATGAACTGTAGTCATCAGCTCCTGCTCTGCACTTCCTGGGTTTCATTTCTGACTGCTACTTTTCCACTCTCACTTCCAAAAAACACTTACTACAGACTTTCTGCCTGTACTTACGTGCAGTTTCCATTCCAATAAACATTTTCCTTACAGCTCTTGAACAAATTCAACACTTTCTGGAACCTGCATCACTTGCACTTAATGTCAGGGTGCCTGCTGTGTGTGACAGCACTCACCTCGTATCTGCAGGGTCATGGTGGCAGCAAATCATGGGCTATATGGGCACTGCAAGTCACCTGGGGCTTGGCTTCTAGCAGGGCAGTGTGGCTAGGATGTTAATTCAGTTATTTTCCTAATGGAAATCTGATGCAGTGTTTCACCATCTGTTTTTTAACAGAGCCTTGAAATACTAGTTCTCCTTTTATAAATGGGAAAGCTGGGTTCCCTACTGCTTTTTATTCTCTCTGGTTGCTCACAGGGTAAGATGTTTGCTGCAGACCCCTGGTAGCCATCCAGCCTGCTGTGTTCTGCCCCAAGAAGCTTGACTCCTGACTCCTGTAAGATAGCCACTAAGCAACAGCATGGCTGGATGTGAAAAAGTTGAAATCCTCTCCCCTTTGAACAGACTGGAGGGCTCCTGCTGGCTCTGGGGCACCTGTGATGTTACCTGCTGGCTCCACAACTTTTGATCTGGGTCTCTGTGTGCTAAGCTTTTTGTGCCTCGGGGGGGATGGCAGCAGAGGAGGAAACTCCAGTGTTTGCAGTGCTGTGGCCTACAGGAATATCTAAGCAATGCAGGAGTTTTTATTTCAGGTGAAGCCTCCTACAGTTGCAGCAGCAGTTAGCTCTTCTGCCTTGTAAAAATCAGCTTTGAACTGTGTTTGTGGAGGGGAGAAATGGCCCATGATGATAAACAGTGTTCTGCACACAGCCTTTCTGACTTTGGTGGGAGATCCTACAGGATGGCTTTGCCACAGGCTTTGGTGGTGTTTTCACTAAGTCTCTTTTCTCTTCCCTCCCCCCCCCCCAAACTTGTCTCATTCCCAAAACCATTTTACAGGAGACTTTTCCTAGTCTCCAGTGGCCTTCACCAAGCTATTTCCTCTCTTTGTGCTTTCATTTCTCCAGCTGTAAAATGGGGATAATGAGACCTGCTTTCTTTTGTCAGGCAATTAGAGATGTGCTTACGAAATGTGCTATTAAAAGGCTTTCTATGTATAATTTCTATACAAACAGCAGTTGTCCAAGTTCATTTGAATTACTTTAATAAAGCCCAAGGTTCTCAACATCCTCTGTTTTTAACTGAGGATGTTATTTATGCAGCAGAAATGCTCAAAATGCGAAGCTATTGATCGTTGCTGATAAGTTTATGGATATTAAAGCATTAAATCATCCCTGCCTATTATCAGCTGTTCCGGTGCCTTTGGAAGCTGAAAGTGGCTCTGCATGCCTAGATCCATGGTTACCTCAGAGTGATCAATAAGAGGTTTTCAGCAGAAGCTTTTATTGCCACATGATTAAAATGTTCTTCCTGTGCATCCTGTACACGATGACTTCAGCTTGAGGAGGAAGAGATAAGTCCACTGTAGGGTAACTGAATCACACAAAATGCTTAGGCTTTATGTTGAGGCAGATATTGGTTTCAGTTCCCCCTCCTTGCCTGTTGCACTACCTTAACACCAGGAGCCTTTTCTTGCCTGTCAGAGTCCTTGTCCAGCAAGTTTTGTGTTTTTTATTTGCAGCAAACTCAGCATTTGGGGAAGAGGTGGAGGCAGAGTGGCAAAATTAAAGCTAAAGCTGGTCAAAACTGTTCCAAACCTCTGTTTTCTTATCAGAAGAGTGTCTGGTGGCTCATGGCTGTGTGATGACAGAACCTGTCCACAGAAGGAAACAGCCCAACTGGAAAACACCAAGTGCCAAAGTGGGTGCTCGGTGTTGCCTGCAGAACTTTGTTCCTGTTGCTCCTCTCTGAAGTCATGTGGAGCTCTGCCCTGCTAAAGTTCTGATACTGTGATTACAGCCCTGAAATGCCTTAAAATACTTTTATGAATTTAGCATTCTGTTCTCCTCTGAGAGCACAGTGTAGAGCTTGTCTTTGGAAGCAGCTTAACAGCAGGATTCCCTTTGTTTTGCAGACAGTTTCCATCCTGGAGCAGAGGCTGACTCTTACTGAGGACAAGCTGAAGGAATGTCTGGAGAATCAGCAGAAGATCATTCAGAACAAAACGAGCTGATTTCCTCAGAGAAGATGGGAGCTGAGGGCATTGGGAGGTTTGAGGCTGTTTGTGTTCCTAACAGACTGTGTGTGACATGCTTTAACTTTTTTTAGAGTGATTTGGTTTCCAATTGAATGTACAGTTATTGTATCTGTAAATAAGCTTTGTTACTTTACTAAAATAAAAGGAATATTTTATTAATAAGCACAGATAATGATTGTGATCTCTTGTGTCTTCCAGGGATACAGCAGCCAGTGTTGTGGCCTGAGTGCTAACTAGAAGAGTATCCCTCCTGCCTTTGGTGCTGCTGGGTTAGTTTTAAAGCATTCAGATATCTTGCAGAACTTTTTCTCAGTGAGGGTGGCAGAGCTCTGGAACAGGCTGCCCAGGGGGGTTGTGGAGTCTCCATCTCTGGAG
>WYEA01019826.1:29176-51542 GCA_033558465.1 Alcedo atthis | reverse complement strand
TCAATTTAATTAAATTGCTTAGTTCCTTTTCCTAATTACTAAGTCTCTCTCCCTTATTCCTTCTCTCTCCCCTTTGGTGAGGGAGGGGGGTTAAAAGAGTGCGATCTGTTATCGGTCTGGGGGCTGCCCTGACCCCAAACCGGGACACATTGTAATGCCTTCTTGGGAAA
Organism: Alcedo atthis; assembly: GCA_033558465.1. Lineage (NCBI taxonomy): Eukaryota > Metazoa > Chordata > Aves > Coraciiformes > Alcedinidae > Alcedo > Alcedo atthis. The sequence continues at coordinate 51,372 of WYEA01019826.1, read as the reverse complement.
ATCCATGCAAACATTTCTTCAGTGATGCATGACAAAAATAACAGAGTGATTACATTTGGTTCAGATGAGAACTATACCGGACTTGACATCTTATCTGGCACCCAGACTGCTGATGTTTGCTGTTTTGACATATCAAAAGAATCACAGGATCATAGAATGTTTTGGGTTGGAGGGGACATTTAAAGGTCATCTGGTCCAATCCCCTCAGTAAGCAGGGACATCTTCAACTGGTCAAGTTGCTCAGAATGCTGTTGAACATCATGTGAATGTTCCCAGGGATGGGACCTCTACCTCCTCTCTGGACAATCTGTTTCAGTGTTTCAGTACAGTCATTTTAAAAAAAATTCTTCCTCATATCTACTCTAAATCTACTCTTTTTTAATTTAAAACCATTATTTCTTGGACAGCTGCAACAGGCCCTGCTAAAAAGTCTGTTCCCTTTGTTCTTACAGACCCTACTTATGTACTGTAAGGCTGCGATAATACCCTGAAACCTTATCTTCTGAAGAATGAACAACCCCATCTCTCTCAGTCTTTCTTCACAGGTGAGGTGTTCCATCCCTCTGATCATTTTTGTGTTCCTCCTTCGACCCACTCCTTCTTGTGCAGGGGATTCCAGAGCTGGACTCCAGTATTCCAGGTCTCACCAGAGAAAAGTAGAGCAGCAGAATCACTTCCCTTGTCCTGCTGAAGACCCTGGCAAGGTCAAGAGTGACTATAAGATTTTTGGTGAAAGCTGAAGGACCTAGAACTCCATATATAAATCAGCTTTGCCCTTCGTGGCTGGTTGTTGACAACCTTAATCTGTTTGTCCTTTTGACTGTGGACTAGTCTCCAAAAATTGACTGTTTCTAGGAAGAGACTGAATCAATGTGATGAAATGTGTCAAACACTCATTACCAATAGGATTGTTAATTTACTAAGGATTGAGGAGGATTAAAGTGATTTGCCTATGGTAGTCAGCAGACCAATAGCAGCTGATGGAATAAAAGCATAGTCCTAGAAAGGTGCATTTTGTCATCAGGTAACAACATTAAGGTGTTTTTAGTGGTCTTGCATTCTTTATCTTTTATTTAGATGTTATTTTATTTTAGTGGAGAAGCAGTTTTCTGGAACTATCATTTATAAGACATTTTCTCCTTGCAGAGTTGGGCTTTTTGTTTGTTGTTTTTTAATGTATAATGTGCCTGAAATTTTTTTTTTTTTTTTTTTCCAAAAGCACATGGAGACTTAGGATCCCAACAATTTTGGAAAACCTATCTGGGGAGTACTTGAATTTTCAGATGTTACCAAACTTTTGTGTCTGTTTTTTCTTTTTCCACATCAGTAATGTTTTCTGATACCTTGCACTTTTTTCTACTATAGATATATTTTCTATTACATTTTTTTCTATCTACTCCAACTTAGTTGTTCTGTTAATGTAGCAATTCCCTAGTATTCTGCAGCCCTATTTTTCTGTGTCAACAGTTCAGAGTTCTATAAAATTTATTACAAATACAAAACTTATTAAAATCAATAAAATACTTCAGACTCTTAGACTTTGTATTAGTTGCATGTTCCTTCACTGTTTGTTTTGTTGTTTCTCCTAAGTATTATTTGCCCCTGTTATCTTTATTTACCTCTTACTTCCTTGGTAACACATTTGATTTACTGTAAAATAAATCTTAGCCTTAAGTTAAGCTTCAAGTAGTAATATTATTAAAACTATATGGATAAAAGAAAACAAGACTCCAGATCTTTTTCTTTCAGGTCCTGTCTATGCCTTCTAATTATTTTTTTTTTCTTTCTTATTTGCATCATTAAGAAATGTTTACAAAGACCCTATTTCCCTTCAAGTGTGGGAATTTTTTTAAAGTACCTCAAAGTTATTTCTAAGTTAGACAGTCATAAAATTAACAAATATTGCTTTAAGAGCCTAACTTTTCAAAATATACTATACCCTACTAATAAGCCTAATCTAATTAATGAGTTGAATTGTTCATTTCTAGCTAACCACACAAATGGTATACACTGAAGTTAAGGCATGTAGAATCTCTTATAATTATATGGTAGAAGCCTCACAAATATACTGAACAACTAACCTATATTAGAATAATCGTTAATTTAAAAAAAAAAAAAATTATCACATTTTCTGTCTAGAACAATACTGGAACTGGTGGAAGTAAATAGTGCACTTATTATGTATCAGGATTAGTAAAAATGCACACTATTAGAAAAATGTGTCCTAGAATGAAAGATTTCAAGTGAATTTTAAACCTTGGTGACAATGAGTATTTGGAATGTTGTGCTATATCTAGGAAAACCTAATGAGTTTGAGTTTTTTAAGGAAAATCAAAGATTTCCATACCCTTATTTTGATGCATGGTTAATTTACAAGCACTGGATAAAGATTTTGTACTTTTGTTGTTTTTCTTCCCATGCATCTGTTCAAAATGTATTAGTAAGACAGATAGCATTGTTCTTTAGAGGCCACTGTGGTCCTTCAGGTAAATCATTCATATTTTGTGCTGTATAAATATATAATTGTGTTTTCTGCAGTGAATGATAAAGGATCCAAATTTTCTCACCTTTTATTAGCTTTACATAAGCATTAAGGACATCACTCCAGAAACAAAGAAGGGAAAGCACAAAGACTTATTTATGAGGAATGATGTACATTTTAGCCTCTCTCTCTTCCTGCATTTATTACACACAAAACCCAACAACAGAAGAGAATATTTTCATGGCTATGAAGCTTATCACATAAAAGCTAAAAAAATGATGAAATTAAGATTGCACTATGTGTTCTACATACATTTAGTTTCTCTCTTACGCATAGGACTCACATGCCTTAGCCAGTTAATTAAATCCTTCTGTGAATATAGGAATAATAATTCTCTCATCATCTTGGCTACTGCAGTTACCACTGTGGTATTCATGGACTTCAGAAATATGAATTAATTTATTCTCACAGTATCTTCATGGAAGGAGGTTATTTTCCAATGTTATGGTTGAAGATCTGGTGCATAAAATAAGCAAGGACCAAGTTTGGTGGTGGTGGTGGTGTTTTTTCTGTTGTTTTTGGTTTGGTTTGGTTTTGGTTTTGTGGTTTTTTGTTTGTTTGGTTTTTTTTTTGGTTTTTTTTTGTTTTTTTTTTCTCCAACAGAATACTTAGCACTATAAAATATCCAGTATAGTTAAGAACAGTTCCCAGAATCTCTTAATGTAGCTGTGAAGGATTAGCATCTCTGCAAATCAGACCCTTGAGCACCAATTTAGAAACCTAGAAAATAGTCCTATGTTTCCCTTAACCATCAGTCTTTAAGTTCCCTGTATTCACAAATTAATATCTTTACATTCCTTGCTCTAAAGACTATTTAATCAGGTAAAATATCCCTAGTCAGATGTACAATAAATACATCATTGATCACAATTCACAATCAAACCCTATACTGAAACACAGGGATTCTAGGCTTCTCGGGTTTTCTTTCTAACTGGGACCTTCTACAGAACTATTGAACCTGAGTCAATCCTTTAGCATGGAAAATTTCAGCACCCAGGGCTAGTATCTTCTTGCAATATTACTGAATGTTTGACCTGTAGGTTTAGCCAGTACCTAATACGCGGGATTTTTCTGAGGTATTTATCAGAGAAACAGTATTATTAGCCAGGTATTTTTTTAAACTTCATCCTGTTTTTCTGTATAGAAAGTATTTTTTTTTTCTGAATATTTATTTCAGATGGAGGAGAAGATGAAGAAGAATGCTCAGCCTTCTGTTTTTATTCTGTTTGATAAGAATCTTTTTTTTCTCCCATAACCTGCAAGCTTATCTTTCTACCTCAGAGGAATTTTCATTGTCAGTTTAGGACCTTCCTTCCTACTGTCTTACTGTGTTTCTCAAACACCACCACAGCTGCTCTCAGTCACACAATTAGCATTTAAGTAACTACCCATTCCTTGTTATAAAATTAAGAGTAAACAGTGTGAAAGAAAAAAAAAAAGTCTAATTTGAGTGGACAATGGGTACCCATATGGTGACAATGATAGTCCTGAAACCAGGACTACCTGAAAGCAGATAATCCTGCTTGTCTTGAAAACCAGTCAGGTACAAAGGCATGATGGATGGGAAATCATGTCAAAACAATAAGCCAGTAACAGAGATGAAAGGTTACAAATGTTTCACAGAATCACAGAATGTTAGGGGTTTGAAGGGACCTAGAAGACCAGCTAGTCCAACCCCCCTGCCAGAGCATGATCACCTAGACCAAGTCACACAGGAACACATCCAGCCAGGTCTTGAGTGTCTCCAGAGATGGAGACTCCACAACCTCCCTGAGCAGCCCCTTCGAGAGCTCTGTGACCCTCACTGAGAAAACGTTTTTCCTTGTGTTTACCCTAAACCTTTTGTGCTCCAACTTGCTCCCATTGCCTCTTGTTCTGTCATTAGATAACACTGAGAAGAGTCTGGCTCCAGTTTTGGTGATTAGATGATGATGTTGTTGGAGTTCAAAAGCAGAATATGAGTGTTTAATGTCCAAACTATTCTGAGAACTGTACCTGTTCAGTGCATGAACTTCAGCAGAGAACCCAACAGCTTGTTTCCACACGGGACCTGAAGATGACGTAAATAGATGCATAGTGTCCTAGAGATGGCCCCATGGTTGCTGTAGGATGCAGAAATTTGTCTTCATCACATTGTAAGTACTGGGCATAAGCTCTGGTTTACCATCTTTATCACCGAAAGTTTACACTAAGCCTGCTTCTGGGGCAGTTCTTTCGGCAAATCAATAGCATTTGCTGTTTAGAGAAGGTATGAGCCCCTGTTTTTTCTTTTTTAACTTTCAAGTATGTTTTACAGTTCATGTTAGACAAAATATTACTTTTTGTTTTTCATTTCTAAATTGACAGACTGCTGAGGTGAATCAAATGGATGTGTTTTGCTTTAAAACATTTTGGATAAATTATATTATTTTTGCAAGTGCATAGTTTTAATTACATATCTAATATACAACATTCATCCAGACCAACCAGTAGAGTTTTAAACCTTCTTTATACACCATTTTAAGCCCACACAGGAGACTGTGTCTGTTCTCAACTCTGTTCTCAAAATGTTTTGAACATGTCTGTTCTCAACATGTTCTTCATGTCACTGTTCCTGGTCAGCATATTACTATTATAAATCATTATGTATAATTCTTGGATGTGCAATAGCTTGGGTTTGAGAGGTTGACACATAGCAGGAAAGAGCAGTTTGCTTTGTTGGTGTGATACTGTGATGATAAGACTGTAGTCAGAAATGTATAATCATGAGAAAGGCCTGCAATGACAAAAGAAACTTACAAATGTGTGCCTGACTTCACTGGGTCCTGTTGCAATCAATTGTTCTACATATTGAATGGAAGATAGGGAAAAAGCAGTTCCTACATAACCAAAATGTCTGTCAGCTTTATCTCTCCTTGTCTTAAGATACTCCTCATATGTAATCTTCAAGACATTGAACAGAAACCTCATGTTATTGAAATCTGTAAAATTGTGATCCAGTCCAATGTTTGTTCCTGAAAAATACTGATTTAACAGTTGCTAACAGTTGTTGACAGCTGAATATGCAAGCATCTGATGAGGTAAAAGCACAAACAAAATTAAAGTTTCAAAGCAAAAGAAAGAAAAAAAAGATTTTTCAATAACTACAATGATCTGGTGGTGGAAAATAAAGAGCTAAATGTAGTGGTCTATATGGAGATTGACACTAGAACTTGGCACTCGTAGAAGTACTGGGATTTGAAAATAGATTTTGTGGTTTATTTGTTTAATTTTTATTGTAACGGGATAGATGTTATGAGGAGGCTTATACTGTGTTCTGGATCTGATGGTGCAAGCACAAGAGCTATAGCCATATACGTCCTGACACATGCCCTCACTGTTAGGGAAACTCAAGAACTCCAATTCCGCCACCTCTGTCTTTCACGCATTTACTACATGTGATATATCGAATTGGTGTGTGTATATACATCACTGGAATCCTTCTGAAATGTTATTTCTTCCTTGCTTTACTTATTTTTCCCTTAAGCATCCCTCAGCCTACCTCCCTCCTACATCTACTACTACATGTAGCTTTTTTCTAGGTTGTGAAGCTAATGCTTCAATGTACATGTTCCTTGAACAAACTCCAAGAATTGATAAATGCAGTCTCCACAGATACAAGTTTAATGGAACTGGAATGAAGAGAGCTGGCAGTTTTTCTGAGAAAATGATATTACAACAATGCAAACTATCCCAACAGAGAGTAAAAACAATAAGTGTATTAAGTGGCCAACATTGTTAACTCATGAGCTGACTTCAAATATAGGAAAAAAGTGTGAGTTTTTAGTGACAAAGCACAGGCTGTGAAAAATAACTTGCAAGAGACATTAAAAGTAAGAAATGTCATTCTATGCCTGTGGATGAGAATTTTTTATAATCTTCTAAGTTGAGTGAAAGGTATTATCAGATGATGCCAAGGGCAGATTAATGTTCAGAGTTTGAGGTTTGTGGTAGTCTTAACTAAAATGCCAACAGTAGGAAGTTAGTGAGCACAAACAATACCCATTGAAAAAGTATGGAATTCTGACTGAGAATAGGGAAAAAGTAGATTAAATTATGTTCTAAATTTAGGTTTTAAGACATTTTGGCATTATTAATTTAATCCACAATTATTTGAAAAAAACCCCACAAACCTACACAGCCTGAGGATCATGAGGGTTTATCTTTCAGAATTTTGTAGAAGATGGGTGTAAAGAGTGCAGAAATACATATAAGAGTGAAACTGTGCCACTCATTTTAAAGAGCCTAAGAATGGTATTATGGGCTGGTCAGTTTCAACTCAATGCCCAGGAGGAAAAAAAAAAAAAGAAAGAAAAAAGCAGCATATAATATGATTATTTGTAAGTAGAAGATAACAAGGAGATAAGCAGCAGATAATAGAGATTTGTCAGGGACAACATGTGTCAAACCAATCTACTTCGCTTCTGCAAAAAAAAGTAATGGTCACTGTAAGTAGACTAAGAGCAGTAGATGTCATATAACCTTATTTTAGGTCTTATTCTGTTACAAATCAAAGACGTTGAACTTATTTCCTCCAGAATAAAAATTATTTTGTTATCTAATCTACTTAAGAAGTGTTTGTATCACTATAACTTGGGGAATGTGAACACAGAAGCAACAAATATTTAGTAGCTTGGAAGTAAACAGAAGTAACAAAACAAGATGAATATAGTAATATTGAGGAAATATGTTGCACATGGAATTTAGCATTTTATTTTTATAACAGCTATACAAAAGGACTGTTTGCAAAAAAAAAAATATGGTGTGAGAACCTTGGGCTTATGAGCAGGTACGTTTTTACACAGAGTTATCAGAAACAGGTAATCCTCATTTCCACATCCCCTACAGTTTTGTCTCAAGGTTAATATCTAAAAATAGAGACACCAAAAATCACTAGTCATTCCAATTTGATGGTTTTTAAACCTACATAAAGCTTTATGAAGTTCTCATTCAGAAGCTATTTCTGAATGAGACTTTTTTTTTTTTTTAATTGAATAACAAAAGATATCTGAGAGATCTGCACTCTGTTGATACATATGAACCAAACTTATTAGAAATTCTTGTGCTTCTGGAATTAGTAGGTTTTGAATTTGAACCTATACTGAGAACCTAGAGAACCTATATTTAGGCTGTGGAAGAGGAGACTGAGGGGGGGACCTCATCAATGTCTATCAATATGTTAAGGGTGAGTATAGAGAGGATGGAATCAGGCTCTTCTCAATGTCATCCAATGACAGGATAAGAGGCTATGGGAGCAAGTTGGAGCACAAGAGGTTTAGGGTAAACATAAGGAAAAACTTTTTCACAGTGAGGGTGACAGAGCTCTGGAAGGGGCTGCTCAGGGAGGTTGTAGCGTCTCCATCTCTGGAGACACTTAAGACCCGGCTGGATGTGTTCCTGGGTGCCTTGGTCTAGGTGATCGTGCTCTGGCAGGGGGGTTGGACTAGATGATCTTCTAGGTCCCTTCAAACCCCGAACATTCTGTGATTCTGAGTGATTCTGTGAACAACTGGAATCTGCAATTCTCCCTGTGTGTTCACAGATAAATAGTATGTAAATACTGACTCACATGGATTCCATTATTTTGGATGTTGTAATACAGCTTCTCATATGAGAGATTTTGAAGCTCTGTCTTCAAGTACTTAGGGAAGTCTATCTTCTTTACCCAATCTAATATTTACACATTTATTTGTTTGTTTGTTTGTTTGTTTATTTATTTATTTAAACAAAAGTAAAAGTTATCACTTACAGGGGAGTATTTTGCACTATAGATACTTTTCTGTTATCCACTTAAAAGTTTCAAGATTTAGTAGAAGTTAAGTTGATACTTAACTTCTACTATAGCTTGAACTAATAGTAAAAATATCAGTGTCACAGAATATCCTACAAAAATTCCTTTCTAAATGCTTTTAGTAAAGTTTCAAGATGATTGTATCCTGTCATCTGTGCTCTAGGTGAACTTGCTTTGGCAAGGGGGTCCCTTTCAGCCATAGTAATCTATGTGATTCTGTGTGACTGTGTGTGTGGGGAAACATTTCTAATTAGCAATTCAACAAATATTCTTAAACCATGATTCTTAGAGATAATGTAGGAAATTTTAACTATAAAGGGAAGTAAAAGTAATGAGTTTCATTATATAATTTCAGGAAGAGGAAGGAGGTGAAGGAGAAGTGAGCCAATACTGGAGAAGAGGAAAACTGTGAGGAGGAAGGAGCAGCAAACAGTGATGCACTAACTGTAAGCCCCATCCTCCATATCCTCTACACCACTTGGATGGGTACAGAAGTTTGGATTGAAGGAATGAATTTGAGCCTGGGAAAGAAAACTATTTATTCTTAGTAATTTTTATTCTTTCTACCTAAAACTATTTTAATTAGTAAGAAATTAATTTTCCCTAAGTCGAATATTGTTTTTTCCATGATGGTAAGACATCTCTCTGGTTTTATTTCAAACCACAAGTCTTCTGAGTTATATTTTTATTATTTTCTCTCCCCTATCCCACTAAGGCAGGGACTGAACAAATGGCTAGATGGGAGTTCTGCTGTTAGCTGGGGCCAAACCACTACAATTGCTATATCTATCTGTGAATTTGCATGGACATGAGCAAATAGAACAGCATCTTAGATAAGCTATCAGCAAATGTTCAAATCCATGATGAGAAGGAAGTCCAGGACACGCAGCACTTGTTTCACTCTTGGATTCGTATCATCAAAAGCCAAAAATAACACTTTCTAGGAAGAGTATGAATAACTTTAAGGAAGGATGGTGGTGCTGCTAAATTCACCTCCATTATTTCAGCTCTCTTCAAGGGGTATGTAGTACTGGCAGGTGTCCTAGAATTTAACTCCTATGTATAATTGCAGTGGATGTGATTCTATATCACATCAGATTAAGCACCAGTGTTTTCTGTTAGTGCTTCAGAAAAACTGAGCTGTTAAGGGGTTTTTGCTACTCTTAAGGAAATCTAGTATTATTCACTTTTGTGGTGTTAAATGCTTCAAGCAGCCATATGATACTATTCTCTGGAGCAATGGTAAACTGGTAAAATGGAAGGCAGTTAATATGACTGAGTTTTGTTTCATTGTTTCATTTCCTTTTTTCCAATTCCTTTGTTTCTGTTCAAGGTTTAAGGTACATAACAATATCTTCTTTCAATAATGTCATGATGATGGATACATATATGAAAAAAGCCTATTTCCTAGAATATAGAGAGTGGTAGAAAACATTGCTTCTACCCAGGACCAAGAAAAGATGTTAGGATATGGACTCTTTGAATAAGATCCTGTGCCTTCACAGCAGACATTTCTGCATCTTCATGCCAAGTGGAAGGTCAGAAGATCTGGAAACTAGACCCTTCTAAATTAAAAAAAAAAAAAAGTCTCAGATAAAATAGAGAAAACCAGAAGTCATTAAGTTTCTACTTCTCTGAAATATTGCTAAAGAATTTGCTTGGTCTCCTTAGAAAAAGGTGTTGCTTTCTCAGAATGACAAGCCACTGCTTCTGTAATCTCTGCTTCTTTTTTTATGTATTATTTTTAAGGCTTAGTATTAACAGCATGTTACATAGACCAACCATTGTTTCCCCCAAGAGCACAGATTATGAATTTACATTGTGTGTTGCTCTTCAGAAAGTGGTCAGATGCTACCACTTTCTCTGAGTGATACTATGGGTTTTCCTGAAGTGTACCTCGAAGCTTTGGAAAGAAGAGTTCTGATTAGTATTGTGCGAATGATCTGGCTCTACAGGAGAAAAACAACAGTTACACTATTTCTCTGTCCAGAAGTAGAGCTGAAAGACTCTGTTAAACAGTCTCTGTGATATGGATATCTGCTTACTTATCTTAAAGTGCAGAAAAAAGCAAGGTTGGAATCAGAAAATGGTATGTATCAGACAAATGACAACATCTGCATATGAGCTCATTGTCTTGGATATTTGTAGAAAACATAAACAGAAAAGCTCAGGGCAAGATTAATCTCATCCTGAAACATTATCTCCTCAAAATAATGTAAAAGCGCCTATATCTCTGCTTTGATTATAAAGCTAAAATATAAATGCCAGTAATATACTTTTCTAAATTTTAATTTGACAATCTCAGCTGTGGACCTTCTCAGATGAAATCAAATCATGTACTCTTTCCCTCAATTAGCCTCTTCTCCCTAGTTTCTCACAGTGTTTAGGACCATCAAAGTTGCTGTGGTCCCACATTTGAAGAACAGATTCTACTTTCTGGCAGTTCAGTAATATCCTCTAGCAGTCTTTGATGGGGAGTCTATGCAATGTGTACATGATGGGGCCTACATCTTTTGAATCTAGTGTCTCACCTCCAGGGTTACTTCTTCCTGTCACATAAATAAGGATTGCAAACTATTATATTTATAGAAAAAATAAATCTTACCTATTTCCTGAACTGCCCATTCAACTGTAGTTGTTAAAACTCTGAGAATTTATTGTCTCTATGGAATAATTTCCTTTTAAGAATTAAAAATTTAAAAAGGGAAAAAAATATCTCAAGAGATAATCTACATCTCTACATCTAAATCTACAGTGAAAAATTCAAAAATAAGTAATAGATTAGCTGCTGGAAAAATCTCTGCTGAAAAAAAACAAACAACAAACCAAACCAGAAACCAAAATATTACCAGTTGAGCATTCCCTTTTATTTCAGAGAATATACTGGACAATGATGCCTAAGCCCTTCATAGCTAATGGCAGAAGCTTCCCTAAATGGCCATTGGTCATACTCTTTTCCAAGCTTTTTATACAAACTCTTAAAACCCCTGGGTGTTGGTAATTAGAACTCTTCCAGGTGCCTGAACTGTCTAGAATTCTTGCTACCTTTAGCAGGCATAAGTCTATTAGGTGAACAAACATATCTTTCCCATCTGCAGAGTACATAATTCTGAAAGTTACCGAGGCTTTCTGCAGTTATGGGTGGAAAATTACTTTGAAAAATGCTCACACATTATATCAGCACAATGAATATCCTTCAGGTGTTTCCCAGTGCTCAGGCACAAAAAGAACTGTTGGTTGGAAAAAGGATTCTAGTAGATGACATCTAAGTAAATATGCCTATAACATATCCTGCTTTTCTTTATATTGTTACCTACAATAAAAAGTTATAATGGGATCTACACAACTTTCTGTATTTTAAAATTTATCTTCTGAGGCAGTTCTTAGCATGGAACTTTTCTAGAAATTTAAATTTTTCTCTTTACTTCTTTCATGACATGATTATGTCTAAGAAAAGGCAAGAAAGAGTGACAAAGTTCTGAGCTGGCATGAGAATGATCCTTGTAATGGGATCCTCAGCCTTGAATTAGACAGTCAGTTCTTCAATCAGGCCTTTGGAAGAATTAGCCTGTTAGATGATTGGTGCAGGATGATGTAAAAAATGGTTGGCTTTGTCACCAAAGGTTCTGTCTCTTTAGTTTCTCTTCATGTTCATGTAGTCATAAGGTTCATGTAGCCATAAGCTTGATGATGTGATGTAAGCCATTGAGAAAATGCTTTGCCTTGGCTTCAAGGTCACACTTCTAACTCCTACTAAGCATGATGTTGACCAGCAGCCCCAGAACGCTTCCTGCAGGGCTGCTCTCCAGCCATTCCTCTCCTAATTTATATTTGTGCCTAGCATCACTCCATCCTAGTTGTGAAATTAATAATTTCAACTTGTTAAATTACATCCCATTAACTTGGCCTTATAAAACCTCATTAGGTTTGCATGGACCCTTGCTTGTAAAGCTTGTAAAGGTCTCTCTGGATGGCAACCCTTCCCCCAAGTGAGTCAACTACACCACTCAGCTTTATGGCATCTGTAAATTTGCTGAAGAGCACCCTAAAACACCATGTCATTAAGAAAGATACTGAATGGTACTGGTCCCAGCATAGACCTCTGAGAGGTACCACTTGTTACTGATCTCCATTTGGACAAAGAGCCACTGACTGTAACTCTTTGGATGTGGCCATCCAATCAATTCCTTGTGAATCAAATAGGGCAGAGTATAGATCATGTCTCTTGGAAATCTTTTATATTGATTGATGCAAAACCATGTAGGATTTTCTTGCAAGCAGCTTGTCAGAAGAACTGAAGCTACAGCCTATGACAGTTGCAGTTCAGTCTGTCCTGTCAGGTAATATCATAGAATCATAGAATCATAGATATTAGGGGCTGGAAGGGACCTAGAAGATCATTTAGTCCAACTCCCCCACCAGAGCAGGATCACCTAGAACAAGTCGCCCAGGAACAGATCCAGGCGGGTCTTAAGTGTCTCCAGAGATGGAGACTCCACAACCCCCCTGGGCAGCCCCTTCCAGAGCTCTGTGACCCTCACTGAGAAAAAGTTCCTTCTTGTGTTGACCCTAAACCTCCTGTGCTCCAACTTGCACCTATTGCCTCTTGTCCTGTCATTGAATGACATTGACAAGAGCCTGATTCCATCCTCTCTACACTTACCCTTAACATATTGATAGACATTAATGAGGTCACCCCTCAGTCTCCTCCCAGCTCTCTCAGCCTCTCCTCATAAGGGAGATGCTCCATTCCCTTAATCATCTTGTTGGCCCTGCGTTGGACTCTCTCCAGCAAATCTCTATCTTTTCTGAACTGGGGTGTCCAAAGCTGGACACAGTACTCGAGGTGGGGTCTCACCAGTGCAGAGTAGAGGGAGAGGAGAACCTCCTATATAAATAAATAACCTATATAAATAAACCAATGTGATGAAACCCATATTAAGGTGCTTGCTTCTCTTAAGAGTTACCTGTCTTAAGAGGGTCTGTGTTTCCTATAGTATTCCATCACCTGCTTAAATCTGAATTCAGCATTTGGAATATGGGGCATCAGGATTGTAAACAATACTCCAGAAAAGTTTTCTCTAGTGACTGTCACAGTGAAATTAATAGTTGTAGATCACCACTGGACATATCTTCATTATTCAGTATATCCCAAGATTTTGTTAATGTTTTTCATGGTCTCATCATTCTAGCAGTTCTTTCTGAACTGATAATTTACTGAAAAACAGAAGTCTTTTCTCTGTCTCTGCCTATCTTTGTCTCTGTTGAAGAAATCTCCTTCAAGCACAAACTTAAAACATTGATTCACATCCTTGCCAGGTGGGCTCAGTATTTCAGACACTTTAATTTCCTTACAAAGGAGTTTGGCAGTTCAATGAGAAGCACTACTGAGTACTCACTAAGTTGTGTCTTGTCCAATTCTACACTGCCCTTTTATAAACTTAACTCCTGGTTCATGAACCTGCTGCAGGGGTTAAAGACCTAAAAGTTAGCTTGTCATGAAAAATTAAAACAAAGTCAATATCCTCTCAGAAGATCCCTTGAAAAGCTTCTCTGTGAAATGTGCTTGTTCATTATCTGTCATTTAACTATCTATTAGTAGTGTAGTCAAGCAAAGGAATCGACTGAACTGCTTAAATAACATTAGCAGTTCCACTCCAAAGAGAAGTGGAAGGAGTGTGTTCAGAAGATTGAATCTGCCTCCTTAAGAATTATTCAGTGCTGGAAGACAGGAAAAAGGAGAGACTTTAAGCAGCAATTAAGCCCTGAACAGACCTTAAGTAATAATGAAAGCATGAGATCTAGAATGTTTCATAGGTTTTCTCCTACAAAATCTGATTTCAGATGTAACATGAAAAAAAAAATATAGAGACCTGAACTATGCATCCAAACAAACATCTCCAATTTGTTTCCTGAATGATGGAAATGGGAGAAATTCATGATGAATTTAATCTTGGGATCAATAAGAGATTAAATATATTAAAAAAAAATCTTTATGACATATAACTCTTACAAGCCTTTGAAAACTTTTTGAATTTTTTTCATATTGCAAATGAATGTTTAATTCATTCACTTAGTCTATGCAAAAGGCTTTGTAGTCTTTCCTGACACTAAAAATGAGATTGAAAAAATATTGTATTTACTAATGTAATGTCCTACTGGTTTGAAACTTGGATAAAAACCTGTTGTTTTAAATCTGTATAAAAACATGCAATTTAATCATTGCATATACACTCCTTGGGCATGCATAGAGTAACTGAGATCAGAATGTGGGCAACTATGCATTAAAAAATACCAAAGTGTCTAACTTACCATCAATCTTTCTTTTCTGCTTTTAGAAGTTTGACCAGAATAAGCATTAGTTTATCTGACCAGATGCGAAATACTTCCATGATTGTTTTATATTCCTAAGTTTCCTAAAGTCTAAAACCTCATTTAGCTAAATCCTGGTTTTAGTTAAACATGAGAGAGTATCCACTGGTTACTTTGTTCTAACAATTAATTTGTTTGAATTATTAAACAGCTTGGCAGTTAAAAAGTGTGTCTATTGTCTAATTCAGTTTTTCATTTTAATTCCTGACCATTGGTTTTGTCGTTATTTATTCTGCTAAAGAGTTGCTTAATATCCGGTGTTTTTTCTAATGAACATAGTTCTGTGATGTAGCAAGCATACAGATAAACAAATTGAAATAATCAGTGCTCTCAGGGTCAGAGCTCAGGAATATGGCTATATTGCATGATATCTCCTGTTCTATGTTGCGGTTTCTTCAAAAGTCAAATGTGAGCATAGTATGCAGTATTCTCCCATCAGTTTCATTATTTTTATATCCATAAGTACAATTGTCTCCATAATAGTATGTCTTAGCTTCTTTGCTTCAAATTCAGAAAACACATTCTTACCCATGACATGTCTTCTAAGACACAAAGAATTACCTCCTCTGACTCTAAAATGTTTTACAGAGTAATGGTTTTCAAGCAACGAATACTCAATTCTTAAGGTACACTATATGCACAGCTCTAACTGTGGCTGATTTACAAAGGTTAATTCAAATAGCCTGACATATCTGTCAATCTTTTCTTTGTAATTAATTATGTTTTCAGAGATCTTTCTGTCATCCACACATTTATCATCAGTTCTTTGAGATTAACTTCTGCATATTGATAAAAGGTTTTAGTAAGTTCCCTAACTATGATCCTTGCAAAAAGTCTGAAGATACATGATCTGTAGATGGCAATCTCCCTGTTTTTGAGAACTGTCAGTCTGCTATTGACAACTTTAATTTGTGGTACATTTATATTGTTAATGTGACATACTTAATACTAAAATAATAATTGTAAAAAGTTAAGCAGTTATAAAGCTCTGAGAATATTTTATGTGCATAGTTATAATTACCAAATAACCAGTAATAGCATCAAGGAATTAATTTGGATAGCTGTCATTTTGAAACAATGCTCTGTATGTAATTGTCTATGGACACAGAGTATAATTGCTCAGATATAGTTCTTCCTTTTCTGAACACAAAATATTCTACCTTCAACCAGTATGGGTAACAGCGCACCTGTACAGAACATAGTTTTTCTTTCATTGCCATATACACAAAGCTTATACATAATTTCTCTTCTTCCCTGATAGTTAAATAAATCTCCAGTGTATTTTGAATACATGCTGTCTGATCTTGAAACTCTTTTGATTAAATAAAGACCACTTTAGACTTTAGACTTCCTGGAAGTCTAAAGGAAGCATAATTAATGTTAGAGCACAGTGCAACCATTTTAGTTTTCTAAGACAAACTTTGACATTGAGTTAACACATTGTACTAGAAGAATCATATCTTCTCTGGTCAAGAGTGAAACAGCTATTATATCTACCTATCTATCTAATATATAATAATGAAGAGTCACTTGACATTGGAAAATAGCTTGGGAGCCTCAGAAGAAAGACACAATATAGAAGTACAAAATATTATCTAAGACAAAATCTTTCAAGGTATGACATCTATCACCAGCTTCTGACCTAGAGGTTAAAACTTACCCATTGAAGCATATTAATCGCTATAATAAAATCTATTAAATTAAGTAAATTAAAATATGTTGGGTTGGGTTTTTGTTTGTTGTTTTTTTTTTTTGTTTGTTTGTTTGTTTGTTTGTTTTTTTTCTTTTACCTCTTGTGCAAGCAGTGCCATTCAGTTCCTTAGGAGTTATGCCAGTATTCAAGTGCAGTTGCTGAAGTGGAGCCTATTTCTTCTGACCTTATGATCTCCTGGATTTTCAGTGAAGAAAAATACATTAGTGATACTGTGTAGAAGTGACTTTTGTAGAAATATTGTCTTTTACTACACCAGATGAAAATGTCAGTGGTACAGTTTCTAACAGCAAATGGTTCAGACCAGCAGATTTGTTGAGATATGTTGCCCTTTTTCCGGTCACAACTTTATCTGTTTTTCACCAACATTTGTTCTTGTGAAACACGTCTAGCAAATGTCTGTGATAAGAGACCATTGCCACACTCAAATGAGCATTCAATGGCTTTAGCATTAAATGGTTTTAGTTCCTGTTATGTCCCTACAGGGCTGTTTTGTGTACAGTCTGGTGTGGGCTGTGGTGACTGTGGAGTGAACTAAGCAGATGCAAGCATGAGAAACTCTGGTGATATGCCTCAGGAATCTGTGCTAGGGAGGAGAAGGAGTAAAATAGAGGAGTAAAATAAAAGATGCTCACAAGGTCAAGACTTTATTTAGGACTGATATGCATCCTTGTCTTAAGCATATCTTGGTAAATCAGGAGCTGTGTGGGTTTGGCAAGTCTTGTGATTCTTTAGAGATGTTAGACAGTCAATGATAGGATGAAATACTTGTAGCAAACAGTATATATATTTGTGCTTAATAAACATTGATTCTGTCTGCACCACCCTGTTTTTCATCTGCCACACTCTGGATCTCACCCACAATTTGCTCTCAATAGTGAGTCTTGGAAATGACAGTCTCAAGATGAGGTATAAACTCCACCACCTCCCTGGGCAGTCTGCTCCAATGCTTTACAATGTTTATTATTAAGATGTTTTTCCTGATATCCAATCTAAACCTCCCCTGGTGCAACTTCAGACCAATTCCTCTTGTCCTATTGCTAGTCACACACAGAATCACACACAATGTTAGGGGTTGGAAAGGACCTAGAAAGATAATCTAGTCCATCTTCCCTGCCAGAGCAGGATCACCTAGACCAAGGCACCCAGGAACACATCCAGGTGGGTCTTGAATGTCTCCAGAGAAGGAGACTCCACAACCTCCCTGGGCAGCCCCTTCCAGAGCTCTATCACCCTCACTGGGAAAAAGTTCTTCCTTGCGTTGACCCTAAACCTCTTGTGCTCCAACTTACTCCCATTGCCTCTTGTCCTGTCATTGAATGACATTGATAAGAGCCTGATTCCATCCTCTCTACACTCACCCTTAACATATTGATAGGCATTAATGAGGTCACCCCTCAGTCTCCTCTTCTCCAGGCTAAAGAGCCCCAGCTCTCTCAGCCTCCTCACGTCATAAGGGAGATGCTCCATTCCCTTAATCATCTTGGTGGCCCTGCATTGGACTCTCTCCAGTAAATCTCTGTCTTTCCTGAATTGGGGTGCCCAAAACTGGATACAGTATTCCAGGTGGGGTCTCAAGAATGCAGAGTAGAGGGGGAAGAGAACTTCCCTTGACCTGCTGGCCACACTTCTCCTAATGCATCCCAGGATGCCATTGGCCTTCTTGGCCAATTCAAGGGTGCATTGTTGGCTCGTGGTCATCCCCCTGTCCACCAGGACCCCCAGGTTTCTTTCTCCAGAGCTGCTAATACATCAGCCCCCAGCCTGTACTAATACAGGAGGTTGCTCCTCCTCAGATGAAGTCACCTGAGAGAAGAGACCAACACCTGCTTCACTACAACTTCCTTTGGCATTGTTGTAGAGAGCAATAAGGTATCCCTTGAATTTCCTTTTCTCCAGGCTAAAGAATCCAACTTCCCTCAGCAACTCATATAACATGCCTTATCCAGACTCCTCACTATCTTCTTTGTCCTCTGGACCCACTCCAGTACCTCAATGAAATATGAGAATGAGAATTACTCAGAAATCCTAAAAAAAAAGCAAAAAAAAAGCAACAAAACAAAAAAACCCAAACAAACCCAAAGAAACTAAGAAACAAAAAAAGCCAACCCCAAACTTTATCAAACTTTTAATGTCTTCCTGTGATGGTTTTGGCTATGATAGAGTTAATTTTCTTCGTAGTAGATGATGTGGGGCTGTATTGTGGATTTGTGCTGAAACTGGTGATGGTGTCAAGTTTTCACACTTTTAACCTTCTGGTTCTCTTTCCCAGTCCACTGGGAGGGGAGAGAGCAAGTGACTGCGTGGGGTTTAGCTGCTGGCTGGGGTTAAACCATGTCAAAAAACTAGAGAATCTTCAAGAACACTAAACACAGCCTTTTGCAACTGAATCTTGCTGCTGGCATTTACTTGAGAGTGAGCTATGGCAGTCCATACTCAACCATGTGTGTCATATGGCAGTCCAGTTCAACCATAGTGACTGCAGTACAGATTAGATATTTGATGTATGTGTAGTACCTATATGTAGGGATCCTTACCTACAACTGATACCCACATCAACTTTTACAGAATAAGGGATCTTATAAATCAGTTATTGACTGCTAAAAAAGTCTTAATTTACCTACTATCTACTACAGCTGTCCTATAACTTTGTGTTTCAAACCTCCACAATGGAGGAGTTTAAACATATTAAAACAATATAATAGCAAAATTAGGTCTTTTAAAGATATTGGTTTCAGGGACTGCAAGCATGAGAGAAAAAAGTTCACATCTGCCAAGACAATGGTCCAGCTGAGCACGCCTAGAAACACAACTGTATTTACCAATTTGGAGTTTTTTCACAAAACCTAAACTACTCTCTAATGTCATCAATGAAATGTTTTTTGCTTTGTTAGGAAAACTTCCCATTTTAATATTTTTTAAAATCATTATTACTTTTATAGTTTACTATAATTATTTTATTGCATTAAATAATTTAATTTAATGCAATTATCTGCTGTGAGTTAAAAATATGATATTTTCTTGAAGTGTGTCATAAAAGTGTTAAATTGTTGATGCATTCAATTCTAATTTTATTAATACTGGCTCAATTGACATATACTTTCCTCAGAATGTCAGTAGACTTGAAGAGAAAAAAGTGATTGATTTTTAATTTAAAATGACAAAACCCAAATTTGTCTAGAGAAAAGTAATTAAAAACAGATTTTGCCTAGTTTGGTTCTTTAAATATACAGTTGGAAAATTATCCGAAGAGCATTACTAGCTTATAGCACAATGAGAATTTAATTATCTATTCAAAACACAAACACATCTATCACTACACAGAAGAAAAAAACAACATAAAGATACAATGTGAATCCTTGGATCTCAGAAATTAGTAGGGTTTTTCTCCTTACCTCACTAGGGATAGGATTTTCAATGTAGCATTTATAAACAGCAGCAGAGAGACAGCATAGAAGGAAAACAGGCCCTCCTAATAACCTTGGAATAGCTATAGGTGAAGCAGAAATGTATCAGCTTCCTGATAATAATAAAAATGTTTATCTTTCAGTTTCAATAACATCCCAGTCTTCAATGGAAGTATAAGAACAGATTTAGGTCTTGATATTTTGGAACCCACACACCTTTTGAAGGTAGCTGGCATCATGGCTTGTGCTGGGCAATATAAATTTTCTTTGGCAAGAGTCTAAAAGGAAGGTTTCTATACATAAGCAAAATGGAGAAAAATACCCCAACATTATATGAAAAGAGAGGAGAAAGTGAGAATCTGATTACTGTTTTCCTTGTAAGTTTCTTGTTCTTTCCAAGAACAAGAAACTTAAAATACACCTGCTGTATATGGCAGGTGTTTTGGGTCATGCTTCATTTCATACTAGTAAGTGACAAAATGATTTATTTTACACAGTTCTAAGTGGCTGGGGAGACAATTGCATCAAGAGGCACTTAGCAACCCTGTGAATCAGGCCAATTTTATACACTCTATATCATCATAACATCTTGTCCAATTCTCTAAAACTCTTAAGGACATAGTGTCCAAGAAAAGACAATAAAGCACACAATCTCATCAAAGAATCTGTACAGTAAATGTACAAAGAGATTTATTTAAAAATACAAATAAACAGAGACATAAGAACAGACTTTGTGTGGCAAATGAGTATCAATTATCACATGTAGAAGGCTGCAACCAGAAAACTTTTTTTTGGGAACAGGAAAGGTTAAAAATTATCTCAATAGAGCTCATCTGGAAATGTATTTTCTTGACAGTTTTCTGATGCTATTTAAATTACCTTAGAATGCTTGATAATGTGGAATGAAGGGGTTTAGATAGTTTCTGAGGGTTGTCAGCCTTTCACCCATCATCTCTTCAAATCTAACTTCCCTCATCTATATTATATAATTATTATATTTCATCATCTAAATTCTTGGGAAGCCAGAAGTGACATAATTTATTCCTTGCTTCTTAATTGTGTTGGTTAGATTTCAATAGCAAGAAGCAAAATAATTTTTTCCTAAATGGCTTTTAGTTAGATTTTTTTTCTTTCTGAAGTATGGCAATAGTTTGTATTCTAATCTCCCAGTCTTTAAATACATTGAAATCCAGGTACATGTTTAATCACATAACCTGGTCATCTGTGTAAATAAGAATTTGAAGACTATAGTTTAACATAACACAACTATATTAATGTCAAAAGTTGTGATTGTCATCTGTAGAATATTTTAGCTCTTAGATTTTTTTTATACCTTTCCATCTAATAAGTCTCAAACAAAAGGTTAAATCTGTGAAAAAAAAAGGCCCAAAATTAACAGCTTGAAAAAAAAAACACAACAAACTAGAATAATGAATGTAACTGCCTTGGGATTTATACTCTTAATGTATTTCTTTCTTGTTGCCATAGTTCTCTTTTTTCTCCTGTGGATAATTTTTAACAATAGAAGATGCCATATTATTTGGAATGCAGCTTTGTTTTGAACAAAGGAAAAAACAAGTAAATTCCCTAAAGCATGTGAGCTATAAACTCTAGAATTCCGACACTGGTACATAAAAAGGCCTTTGAAGAACTACATAAGTAAGCTAGTGTAGCATTATTTTGTCCATTCAGAAAACTAACCTGGTGTAAAAATCTTTTTTTTTTTTTTTTTTTTTTTTAAATTCTAATGGTCTAGCTCAATTCACCATAGTGCCTGGGTTTTATGGACAAAAACTGGGTACGTGGAATAGCTACATTTCAAAATCAGAATATTTCCTGGTCTAGAACAATATATTCTCCACAGAGCAGCAGAGTTGGAGTGATCAGGAACAGGATGTTTCTCCTGTTGTGTTGGCAGACATGCTCCTCTGTACTTCACAGGCCTCTGTGAAATGGATCCAAAGGGGCATGTAGCCTAAACACCTGCAATGCTCAGAGAGAGGTTGCCACTAGCTGAAACATTTTAATTCTTTGGCCATTCAAATCAGGGAGTTGCTAGATCTGTCCAGTGAGGCCCCAAGGGGTACAGATTTGTTCAAAAAGTGCTGAAAGGCAGGTAATATTCACTTCATGAGAGCACAGATACATTGTGTGCATCTAATATGCAGTCTGCTTGAGAGAGCGGAGATCTTGTACAGATCTGGATGTGATTCAGAAGAAAGATGAGATTGACAAATTTGTTGGCTAACAGTCAACCATGATGTAGTTCCTCACCTAGAAATCTAGTAAGTCAATTAGGAGCCATGAATGGTTGACCAAGGAACTTTTCCTAAAAATTAAGTTGAAGGGAGCAAA